>JAKGUB010000328.1:6325000-6630000 GCA_026261675.1 Hippocampus mohnikei
GACGCTTCGAAGTCTTCTATGTTCATAGTTAGCGCTCTGGGACTCGCTTCCTCTCTTTTTAGCGGTCCAGTTTGCGGAAAGTTTTTAGCACGATAGCAGTCAATCCATTCCAGGAAACGTTTATTTACTCGACTGTCCGTCGAGCCCCAAGCAATTCACTCTGGGCATGGAAATAGCCAGAATCGGACTGAGCACAAATCACTTTCTCGTTTTTCAAAGTCTTGTAGATTTGAGTCTTTCAGACTTCAAGCGTCTCCTGAATGTTTCGTATTTTGTAACCTGCTTCGTTTAATCAGATACACTTCACTTTCTCTTCCGTGGCCATTTCTGGTCCTTTTCATTGATCATGCCATGATCGACAGGACGTGAAAATGTTCGCAATTGCAGTAAAACTCACTGCAACAAAGAGTCACTTGCATGTCGCTGTTTTGAATCCAATGATAGAAAATAGCGGCGCGGACACACTTATTCCGTAGTATCGAGCGGGAGTTAATAATGGTTATGTTTTTGAAAGCTGTTAAATTAAATTTTTTTTAAAAAGCCATCGTGAGTGTTTTCGAAGGCAGCAAATGTCGCTTGTCAGGGTTCGTTCAAGGTCGCAAATGTTTGCCAACGGTCACAAAACATTTGCAGGGTTCCCACGGGTCCTCAAAGTTAATAAAAATCCATAAAAAACAAGTTGTAAAATTATGTTCTTAATTGTCGCTCCCTAACCCAAAACGCCAGTCGCCCTGAACCCCAATCGCCGAAACCCCAATCCAGGGTTCCCACGGGTCTTTAAAGTTCCTAAAAATCCATAAAGAAGAAGTTGTAAAATTATGTTCTCAATTGTCCTTAATTTTAATTATATTTTTAAATTTTAATTTTATAATTTTAATCTATAATTAATAAAAATTCGTAAAAATTAACCTGTGGCGTTCATTATATTTGTGAATGTTATTTTCCCCGGTGTTTTTAGCCGACCATGTATAGGAAGGCGTTTTAGCCGAAAAAACGAACAATGTATCGTAGTGTAGAGGTACACGCGCAGGCTTTCGGTCCACGCAACCCGGGTTCAAACCCCGCTCAGTGACGTGTGAAAATACAACACCAAACACCTTTTCCTGCAAACCCTCCAGAGTGCATGTCAAATATGCCAATAGTGCAGAGCAAGTCACAGTCACTGGTAGTGTCAAGGTATACACGCCGGCTTTCGGTCCAAGTCGACTGGTTAGTGCGTCGACTGAACAGCGCAGAGGTGCAGCTTTCGAATCCAGTTCTCGGCCTTCCTCTGGGGGGGTTTCCACGTCAAGCTTTTTTTTTAACAGCCATTTATGTAAGGGCCTTCTTGGGTTCTAAGGTGTTTTTAGCCCAAAAAAACGACCATGTACAGGAAGGTGTTTTTAGCCTAAAAAACGAACATGTATAGTAAGGCGTCTTAAGCCCCAAAAAATTACCTAGTAAGGCGTTTTTGGCCGAAGAAAACGACCATGTACAGTAAGGCGTTTTTAGCCGAAAAATACGACCATGTATAGTAAGGCGTTTTTAGCCGAAAAAAACGACCATGTATAGTAAGGCGTTTTTTGACAAAAAAATGACCATGTATAGTAAGGCGTTTTTTGACGAAAAAACGACCGTGTATAGTAAGGTGTTTTAGTCGAAAAATAAGACCATGTATAGTAAGGCGTATTTAGCCGAAAAAAACGACCATGTATAGTAAGGCGTTTTTTGACGAAAAAACGACCATGTATAGTAAGGCGTTTTTTGACGAAAAAACGACCATGTATAGTAAGGCGTTCTTTGACGAAAAACGACCATGTATAGTAAGGCGTTTTTTGACGAAAAAAACGACCATGTATAGTAAGGCGTTTTTAGCCCATTTTTAGCCGAAAAAACAACCATGTATAGTAAGGCGTTTTTAGCCGAAAAAAACGACCATGTATAGTAAGGCGTTTTTTGACAAAAAAACGACCATGTATAGTAAGGCGTTTTTTGAGAAAAAAAACGACCATGTATAGTAAGGCGTTTTTTGACGAAAAAATGACCATGTATAGTGAGGCGTTTTAGCCCCAAAAAAACGAGCATGTATAGTAAGGCGTTTTTTGACAAAAAAACGACCATGTATAGTGAGGCGTTTTAGCCCCAAAAAAACGACCATCTATAGTAAGGCGTTTTTTGCTGAAAAAACGACCATGTATAGTAAGGCGTTTTTAGCAGAAAAAACAACCATCTATATATAGTAAGGCCTTTTTTTGACGAAAAAACGATCATGTATAGTAAGGTGTTTTTTGATGAAAAAACGACCATATATAGTAAGGTGTTTTAGGACAAAAAAACAACAATGTATAGTAAGGCGTTTTTTGATGAAAAAACAACAATGTATAGTAATGGGTTTTTTTACGTAAAAAACGACCATGAATAGTAAGGCGTTTTTGGATGAAATAACAACCATGTATAGTAAGGCGTTTTTTGACGAAAAACGACTATGTATAGTAAGGCGTTTTTTGACGAAAAAACGACCATGTATAGTAAGGTGTTTTAGGACGAAAAAACAACAATGTATAGTAAGGCGTTTTTTGATGAAAAAACAACAATGTATATATAGTAATGGGTTTTTTTACGTAAAAAACGACCATGTATAGTAAGGCATTTTTTGACGAAAAAACGACCATGTATATTAAGGTGTTTTAGGACGAAAAAAACCCAATGTATAGTAAGGCGTTTTTTGATGAAAAAACAACAATGTATAGTAATGGGTTTTTTTACGTAAAAAACGACCATGTATAGTAAGGCGTTTTTTGACGAAAAAACAATCATGTATAGTAAGGTGTTTTAGGACGAAAAAAACAACAATGTATAGTAAGGCGTTTTTTGATGAAAAAACAACAATGTATATATAGTAATGGGTTTTTTTATGTAAAAAACGACCATGTATAGTAAGGCGTTTTTTGACAAAAAAACGACCATGTATAGTAAGGCGTTTTTTCGGCTAAAAACGCCTTACTATACATGGTCGTTTCTTCGTCAAAAACGCCTTACTATACATGGTCGTTTTTTCAAAAAACGCCTTACTATATATGGTCGTTTTTTTTCATGGTCGTTTTCGCTAAAAGCGCCTTACTATACATGGTCGTTTTTGTCAAAAGCGCCTTACTATACATGGTCGTTTTAGTCAAAAACGCCTTACTATACATGGTCGTTTTTGTCAAAAACGCCTTACTATACATGGTCGTTTTTTTTCAGCTAAAACGCCTTACTATACATGGTCGTTTTTAGTCAAAAACGCCTTACTATACATGGTCGTTTTTGTCAAAAAGCGCCTTACTATACATGGTCGTTTTTTAGTCAAAAGCGCCTTACTATACATGGTCGTTTTTAGATCAAAAACGCCTTACTATACATGGTCGTTTTAGATCAAAAACGCCTTACTATACATGGTCGTTTTTCGTCAAAAACGCCTTACTATACATGGTCGTTTTTGTCAAAAACGCCTTACTATACATGGTCGTTTTTCGTCAAAAACGCCTTACTATACATGGTCGTTTTTCGTCAAAAGCGCCTTACTATACATGGTCGTTTTTGTCAAAAACGCCTTACTATACATGGTCGTTTTTTGTCAAAAACGCCTTACTATACATGGTCGTTTTAGTCAAAAACGCCTTACTATACATGGTCGTTTTTCGTCAAAAACGCCTTACTATACATGGTCGTTTTTAGTCAAAAACGCCTTACTATACATGGTCGTTTTTAGTCAAAAACGCCTTACTATACATGGTCGTTTTTCGGCTAAAAACGCCTTACTATACATGGTCGTTTTTAGTCAAAAACGCCTTACTATACATGGTCGTTTTTAGTCAAAAACGCCTTACTATACATGGTCGTTTTTGGCTAAAAACGCCTTACTATACATGGTCGTTTTTAGTCAAAAAACGCCTTACTATACATGGTCGTTTTTAGTCAAAAACGCCTTACTATACATGGTCGTTTTTGGCAAAAACGCCTTACTATACATGGTCGTTTTTAGTCAAAAAACGCCTTACTATACATGGTCGTTTTTAGTCAAAAACGCCTTACTATACATGGTCGTTTTTGTCAAAAACGCCTTACTATACATGGTCGTTTTTAGTCAAAAACGCCTTACTATACATGGTCGTTTTTAGTCAAAAACGCCTTACTATACATGGTCGTTTTTAGTCAAAAACGCCTTACTATACATGGTCGTTTTTAGTCAAAAACGCCTTACTATACATGGTCGTTTTTAGTCAAAAACGCCTTACTATACATGGTCGTTTTTAGTCAAAAACGCCTTACTATACATGGTCGTTTTTAGTCAAAAACGCCTTACTATACATGGTCGTTTTTAGTCAAAAAACGCCTTACTATACATGGTCGTTTTTAGTCAAAAACGCCTTACTATACATGGTCGTTTTTGGCAAAAACGCCTTACTATACATGGTCGTTTTTCGTCAAAAACGCCTTACTATACATGGTCGTTTTTAGTCAAAAACGCCTTACTATACATGGTCGTTTTTGTCAAAAACGCCTTACTATACATGGTCGTTTTTAGTCAAAAACGCCTTACTATACATGGTCGTTTTTAGTCAAAAACGCCTTACTATACATGGTCGTTTTTAGTCAAAAACGCCTTACTATACATGGTCGTTTTTAGTCAAAAACGCCTTACTATACATGGTCGTTTTTAGTCAAAAACGCCTTACTATACATGGTCGTTTTTGTCAAAAACGCCTTACTATACATGGTCGTTTTTAGTCAAAAACGCCTTACTATACATGGTCGTTTTTGGTCAAAAACGCCTTACTATACATGGTCGTTTTTGTCAAAAACGCCTTACTATACATGGTCGTTTTTAGTCAAAAACGCCTTACTATACATGGTCGTTTTTGTCAAAAACGCCTTACTATACATGGTCGTTTTTGGGCAAAAACGCCTTACTATACATGGTCGTTTTTAGTCAAAAACGCCTTACTATACATGGTCGTTTTTGTCAAAAACGCCTTACTATACATGGTCGTTTTTAGTCAAAAACGCCTTACTATACATGGTCGTTTTTAGTCAAAAACGCCTTACTATACATGGTCGTTTTTTGTCAAAAACGCCTTACTATACATGGTCGTTTTTCGTAAAAAACGCCTTACTATACATGGTCGTTTTTTGTCAAAAACGCCTTACTATACATGGTCGTTTTTGTCAAAAACGCCTTACTATACATGGTCGTTTTTAGTCAAAAACGCCTTACTATACATGGTCGTTTTTGGCAAAAACGCCTTACTATACATGGTCGTTTTTGTCAAAAACGCCTTACTATACATGGTCGTTTTTGTCAAAAACGCCTTACTATACATGGTCGTTTTTAGTCAAAAACGCCTTACTATACATGGTCGTTTTTAGTCAAAAACGCCTTACTATACATGGTCGTTTTTAGTCAAAAACGCCTTACTATACATGGTCGTTTTTAGTCAAAAACGCCTTACTATACATGGTCGTTTTTGTCAAAAACGCCTTACTATACATGGTCGTTTTTGGTCAAAAACGCCTTACTATACATGGTCGTTTTTAGTCAAAAACGCCTTACTATACATGGTCGTTTTTGTCAAAAACGCCTTACTATACATGGTCGTTTTTAGTCAAAAACGCCTTACTATACATGGTCGTTTTTAGTCAAAAACGCCTTACTATACATGGTCGTTTTTCGTCAAAAACGCCTTACTATACATGGTCGTTTTTAGTCAAAAACGCCTTACTATACATGGTCGTTTTTAGTCAAAAACGCCTTACTATACATGGTCGTTTTTGTCAAAAACGCCTTACTATACATGGTCGTTTTTAGTCAAAAACGCCTTACTATACATGGTCGTTTTTAGTCAAAAACGCCTTACTATACATGGTCGTTTTTTGGCTAAAACGCCTTACTATACATGGTCGTTTTTAGTCAAAAACGCCTTACTATACATGGTCGTTTTTCGTCAAAAACGCCTTACTATACATGGTCGTTTTTGTCAAAAACGCCTTACTATACATGGTCGTTTTTAGTCAAAAACGCCTTACTATACATGGTCGTTTTTAGTCAAAAACGCCTTACTATACATGGTCGTTTTTGTCAAAAACGCCTTACTATACATGGTCGTTTTTAGTCAAAAACGCCTTACTATACATGGTCGTTTTTCGTCAAAAACGCCTTACTATACATGGTCGTTTTTAGTCAAAAACGCCTTACTATACATGGTCGTTTTTAGTCAAAAACGCCTTACTATACATGGTCGTTTTTAGTCAAAAACGCCTTACTATACATGGTCGTTTTTAGTCAAAAACGCCTTACTATACATGGTCGTTTTTGTCAAAAACGCCTTACTATACATGGTCGTTTTTAGTCAAAAACGCCTTACTATACATGGTCGTTTTTAGTCAAAAACGCCTTACTATACATGGTCGTTTTTGTCAAAAACGCCTTACTATACATGGTCGTTTTTCGTCAAAAACGCCTTACTATACATGGTCGTTTTTAGTCAAAAACGCCTTACTATACATGGTCGTTTTTGTCAAAAACGCCTTACTATACATGGTCGTTTTTTGTCAAAAACGCCTTACTATACATGGTCGTTTTTGTCAAAAACGCCTTACTATACATGGTCGTTTTTAGTCAAAAACGCCTTACTATACATGGTCGTTTTTAGTCAAAAACGCCTTACTATACATGGTCGTTTTTGTCAAAAACGCCTTACTATACATGGTCGTTTTTGTCAAAAACGCCTTACTATACATGGTCGTTTTTAGTCAAAAACGCCTTACTATACATGGTCGTTTTTGTCAAAAACGCCTTACTATACATGGTCGTTTTTAGTCAAAAACGCCTTACTATACATGGTCGTTTTTAGTCAAAAACGCCTTACTATACATGGTCGTTTTTGTCAAAAACGCCTTACTATACATGGTCGTTTTTGTCAAAAACGCCTTACTATACATGGTCGTTTTTAGTCAAAAACGCCTTACTATACATGGTCGTTTTTGTCAAAAACGCCTTACTATACATGGTCGTTTTTAGTCAAAAACGCCTTACTATACATGGTCGTTTTTTGTCAAAAACGCCTTACTATACATGGTCGTTTTTGTCAAAAACGCCTTACTATACATGGTCGTTTTTAGTCAAAAACGCCTTACTATACATGGTCGTTTTTGTCAAAAACGCCTTACTATACATGGTCGTTTTTGTCAAAAACGCCTTACTATACATGGTCGTTTTTGTCAAAAACGCCTTACTATACATGGTCGTTTTTAGTCAAAAACGCCTTACTATACATGGTCGTTTTTGTCAAAAACGCCTTACTATACATGGTCGTTTTTCGTCAAAAACGCCTTACTATACATGGTCGTTTTTGTCAAAAACGCCTTACTATACATGGTCGTTTTTGTCAAAAACGCCTTACTATACATGGTCGTTTTTGTCAAAAACGCCTTACTATACATGGTCGTTTTTAGTCAAAAACGCCTTACTATACATGGTCGTTTTTCGTCAAAAACGCCTTACTATACATGGTCGTTTTTAGTCAAAAACGCCTTACTATACATGGTCGTTTTTAGTCAAAAACGCCTTACTATACATGGTCGTTTTTAGTCAAAAACGCCTTACTATACATGGTCGTTTTTAGTCAAAAACGCCTTACTATACATGGTCGTTTTTAGTCAAAAACGCCTTACTATACATGGTCGTTTTTAGTCAAAAACGCCTTACTATACATGGTCGTTTTTTGTCAAAAACGCCTTACTATACATGGTCGTTTTTAGTCAAAAACGCCTTACTATACATGGTCGTTTTTAGTCAAAAACGCCTTACTATACATGGTCGTTTTTAGTCAAAAACGCCTTACTATACATGGTCGTTTTTAGTCAAAAACGCCTTACTATACATGGTCGTTTTTAGTCAAAAACGCCTTACTATACATGGTCGTTTTTAGTCAAAAACGCCTTACTATACATGGTCGTTTTTAGTCAAAAACGCCTTACTATACATGGTCGTTTTTCGTCAAAAACGCCTTACTATACATGGTCGTTTTTGTCAAAAACGCCTTACTATACATGGTCGTTTTTGTCAAAAACGCCTTACTATACATGGTCGTTTTTTGTCAAAAACGCCTTACTATACATGGTCGTTTTTAGTCAAAAACGCCTTACTATACATGGTCGTTTTTAGTCAAAAACGCCTTACTATACATGGTCGTTTTTAGTCAAAAACGCCTTACTATACATGGTCGTTTTTAGTCAAAAACGCCTTACTATACATGGTCGTTTTTAGTCAAAAACGCCTTACTATACATGGTCGTTTTTAGTCAAAAACGCCTTACTATACATGGTCGTTTTTAGTCAAAAACGCCTTACTATACATGGTCGTTTTTAGTCAAAAACGCCTTACTATACATGGTCGTTTTTAGTCAAAAACGCCTTACTATACATGGTCGTTTTTTAGTCAAAAACGCCTTACTATACATGGTCGTTTTTTAGTCAAAAACGCCTTACTATACATGGTCGTTTTTAGTCAAAAACGCCTTACTATACATGGTCGTTTTTCGTCAAAAACGCCTTACTATACATGGTCGTTTTTCGTCAAAAACGCCTTACTATACATGGTCGTTTTTCGTCAAAAACGCCTTACTATACATGGTCGTTTTTTCAAAAACGCCTTACTATACATGGTCGTTTTTTCGTCAAAAACGCCTTACTATACATGGTCGTTTTTTTCAAAAACGCCTTACTATACATGGTCGTTTTTCGTCAAAAACGCCTTACTATACATGGTCGTTTTTCGTCAAAAACGCCTTACTATACATGGTCGTTTTTTCGTCAAAAACGCCTTACTATACATGGTCGTTTTTAGTCAAAAACGCCTTACTATACATGGTCGTTTTTAGTCAAAAACGCCTTACTATACATGGTCGTTTTTCGTCAAAAACGCCTTACTATACATGGTCGTTTTTAGTCAAAAACGCCTTACTATACATGGTCGTTTTTGTCAAAAACGCCTTACTATACATGGTCGTTTTTTCGTCAAAAACGCCTTACTATACATGGTCGTTTTTAGTCAAAAACGCCTTACTATACATGGTCGTTTTTGTCAAAAACGCCTTACTATACATGGTCGTTTTTAGTCAAAAACGCCTTACTATACATGGTCGTTTTTCGTCAAAAACGCCTTACTATACATGGTCGTTTTTAGTCAAAAACGCCTTACTATACATGGTCGTTTTTTGTCAAAAACGCCTTACTATACATGGTCGTTTTTAGTCAAAAACGCCTTACTATACATGGTCGTTTTTAGTCAAAAACGCCTTACTATACATGGTCGTTTTTTCGTCAAAAACGCCTTACTATACATGGTCGTTTTTCGTCAAAAACGCCTTACTATACATGGTCGTTTTTCGTCAAAAACGCCTTACTATACATGGTCGTTTTTCGTCAAAAACGCCTTACTATACATGGTCGTTTTTAGTCAAAAACGCCTTACTATACATGGTCGTTTTTTCGTCAAAAACGCCTTACTATACATGGTCGTTTTTCGTCAAAAACGCCTTACTATACATGGTCGTTTTTCGTCAAAAACGCCTTACTATACATGGTCGTTTTTAGTCAAAAACGCCTTACTATACATGGTCGTTTTTCGTCAAAAACGCCTTACTATACATGGTCGTTTTTAGTCAAAAACGCCTTACTATACATGGTCGTTTTTCGTCAAAAACGCCTTACTATACATGGTCGTTTTTAGTCAAAAACGCCTTACTATACATGGTCGTTTTTAGTCAAAAACGCCTTACTATACATGGTCGTTTTTAGTCAAAAACGCCTTACTATACATGGTCGTTTTTAGTCAAAACGCCTTACTATACATGGTCGTTTTTCGTCAAAAACGCCTTACTATACATGGTCGTTTTTAGTCAAAAACGCCTTACTATACATGGTCGTTTTTTGTCAAAAACGCCTTACTATACATGGTCGTTTTTTCAAAAACGCCTTACTATACATGGTCGTTTTTCGTCAAAAACGCCTTACTATACATGGTCGTTTTTCGTCAAAAACGCCTTACTATACATGGTCGTTTTTTCATCAAAACGCCTTACTATACATGGTCGTTTTTTATCAAAAACGCCTTACTATACATGGTCGTTTTTCATCAAAAACGCCTTACTATACATGGTCGTTTTTCGTCAAAAACGCCTTACTATACATGGTCGTTTTTCGTCAAAAACGCCTTACTATACATGGTCGTTTTTTTTCAAAAAACGCCTTACTATACATGGTCGTTTTTTGTCAAAAACGCCTTACTATACATGGTCGTTTTTAGTCATAAAAACGCCTTACTATACATGGTCGTTTTTAGTCAAAAACGCCTTACTATACATGGTCGTTTTTTTCAAAAAACGCCTTACTATACATGGTCGTTTTTTCAAAAACGCCTTACTATACATGGTCGTTTTTCGTCAAAAACGCCTTACTATACATGGTCGTTTTTCGTCAAAAAAGCGCCTTACTATACATGGTCGTTTTTAGTCAAAACGCCTTACTATACATGGTCGTTTTTTTAGTCAAAAACGCCTTACTATACATGGTCGTTTTTAAAAACGTCAAAAAACGCCTTACTATACATGGTCGTTTTTAGTCAAAAACGCCTTACTATACATGGTCGTTTTTTCGTCAAAAACGCCTTACTATACATGGTCGTTTTTCGTCAAAAACGCCTTACTATACATGGTCGTTTTTAGTCAAAAACGCCTTACTATACATGGTCGTTTTTCGTCAAAAACGCCTTACTATACATGGTCGTTTTTAGTCAAAAACGCCTTACTATACATGGTCGTTTTTAGTCAAAAACGCCTTACTATACATGGTCGTTTTTCGTCAAAAACGCCTTACTATACATGGTCGTTTTTCGTCAAAAACGCCTTACTATACATGGTCGTTTTTTGTCAAAAACGCCTTACTATACATGGTCGTTTTTAGTCAAAAACGCCTTACTATACATGGTCGTTTTTCGTCAAAAACGCCTTACTATACATGGTCGTTTTTAGTCAAAAACGCCTTACTATACATGGTCGTTTTTAGTCAAAAACGCCTTACTATACATGGTCGTTTTTTCGCCTTACTATCAAAAACGCCTTACTATACATGGTCGTTTTTTCATCAAAAACGCCTTACTATACATGGTCGTTTTTTGTCAAAAACGCCTTACTATACATGGTCGTTTTTTGTCAAAAAACGCCTTACTATACATGGTCGTTTTTCGTCAAAAACGCCTTACTATACATGGTCGTTTTTTGTCAAAAAACGCCTTACTATACATGGTCGTTTTTTGTCAAAAACGCCTTACTATACATGGTCGTTTTTTTCAAAAACGCCTTACTATACATGGTCGTTTTTTTCGTCAAAAACGCCTTACTATACATGGTCGTTTTTCGTCAAAAACGCCTTACTATACATGGTCGGTGTTTTTCGTCAAAAACGCCTTACTATACATGGTCGTTTTTTGTCAAAAACGCCTTACTATACATGGTCGTTTTTTCGGCTAAAAACGCCTTACTATACATGGTCGTTTTTTGATAAAAAATGCCTTACTATACATGGTCGTTTTTAGTCAAAAACGCCTTACTATACATGGTCGTTTTTAGTCAAAAACGCCTTACTATACATGGTCGTTTTTGTCTAAAACGCCTTACTATACATGGTCGTTTTTTGTCAAAAACGCCTTACTATACATGGTCGTTTTTGTCAAAAACGCCTTACTATACATGGTCGTTTTTTCGCTAAAACGCCTTACTATACATGGTCGTTTTTTCGTCAAAAAACGCCTTACTATACATGGTCGTTTTTTCGTCAAAAACGCCTTACTATACATGGTCGTTTTTTCGTCAAAAACGCCTTACTATACATGGTCGTTTTTTCGTCAAAAAACGCCTTACTATACATGGTCGTTTTTTGTCAAAAAACGCCTTACTATACATGGTCGTTTTTTGCTAAAAACGCCTTACTATACATGGTCGTTTTTTTCAAAAACGCCTTACTATACATGGTCGTTTTTTCTAAATCAAAAAACGCCTTACTATACATGGTCGTTTTTTTCGTCAAAAAACGCCTTACTATACATGGTCGTTTTTTCGTCAAAAACGCCTTACTATACATGGTCGTTTTTTTCGTCAAAAAACGCCTTACTATACATGGTCGTTTTTTTCGTCAAAAAACGCCTTACTATACATGGTCGTTTTTGGTCAAAAACGCCTTACTATACATGGTCGTTTTTTCGTCTAAAACGCCTTACTATACATGGTCGTTTTTTGTCAAAAACGCCTTACTATACATGGTCGTTTTTTCGTCAAAACGCCTTACTATACATGGTCGTTTTTCATCAAAAACGCCTTACTATACATGGTCGTTTTTCGTCAAAAACGCCTTACTATACATGGTCGTTTTTTGTCAAAAACGCCTTACTATACATGGTCGTTTTTTGTCAAAAACGCCTTACTATACATGGTCGTTTTTCGTCAAAAACGCCTTACTATACATGGTCGTTTTTTGTCAAAAACGCCTTACTATACATGGTCGTTTTTTCAAAAAACGCCTTACTATACATGGTCGTTTTTTTGGTCAAAAACGCCTTACTATACATGGTCGTTTTTCGTCAAAAACGCCTTACTATACATGGTCGTTTTTTTGGTCAAAAACGCCTTACTATACATGGTCGTTTTTTTCGTCAAAAAAGCCTTACTATACATGGTCGTTTTTTTAGGTCAAAAACGCCTTACTATACATGGTCGTTTTTTCGTCAAAAACGCCTTACTATACATGGTCGTTTTTCGTCAAAAACGCCTTACTATACATGGTCGTTTTTCGTCAAAAACGCCTTACTATACATGGTCTTTTTTTCGTCAAAAAACGCCTTACTATACATGGTCGTTTTTTCGTAAAAACGCCTTACTATACATGGTCGTTTTTTCGTCAAAAACGCCTTACTATACATGGTCGTTTTTAGCAAAAACGCCTTACTATACATGGTCGTTTTTCGTCAAAACGCCTTACTATACATGGTCGTTTTTCGCTAAAAACGCCTTACTATACATGGTCGTTTTTAGTCAAAACGCCTTACTATACATGGTCGTTTTTTTCAAAAACGCCTTACTATACATGGTCGTTTTTCGCAAAACGCCTTACTATACATGGTCGTTTTTAGTCTAAAACGCCTTACTATACATGGTCGTTTTTCTTCAAAACGCCTTACTATACATGGTCGTTTTTCGTCATAAAAACGCCTTACTATACATGGTCGTTTTTTCGTCTAAAAACGCCTTACTATACATGGTCGTTTTTCGCAAAAACGCCTTACTATACATGGTCGTTTTTCGTCAAAAAACGCCTTACTATACATGGTCGTTTTTCGTAAAAACGCCTTACTATACATGGTCGTTTTTTTCGTCAAAAACGCCTTACTATACATGGTCGTTTTTTCGTCAAAAACGCCTTACTATACATGGTCGTTTTTCGTCAAAAACGCCTTACTATACATGGTCGTTTTTTTCACTAAAAAAAAACGCCTTACTATACATGGTCGTTTTTTCAAAAACGCCTTACTATACATGGTCGTTTTTTCGTCAAAAACGCTTACTATACATGGTCGTTTTTCGTCAAAACGCCTTACTATACATGGTCGTTTTTCGTCTAAAAACGCCTTACTATACATGGTCGTTTTTCGGTCAAAAACGCCTTACTATATATGGTCGTTTTTAGTCAAAAAACGCCTTACTATACATGGTCGTTTACTCGTAACAACGTCCTTACTTTACATGGTCGTTTTTCGCTAAAAACGCCTTACTATACATGGTCGTTTTTCGGCTAAAACGCCTTACTATACATGGTCGTTTTTCGTCAAAAACGCCTTACTATACATGGTCGTTTTTTAGTCAAAAACGCCTTACTATACATGGTCGTTTTTAGTCAAAAACGCCTTACTATACATGGTCGTTTTTCGTCAAAAGCGCCTTACTATACATGGTCGTTTTTAGTCAAAAACGCCTTACTATACATGGTCGTTTTTGTCAAAAACCTTACTATACATGGTCGTTTTTAGTCTAAAACGCCTTACTATACATGGTCGTTTTTAGTCAAAAACGCCTTACTATACATGGTCGTTTTTAGTCAAAAACGCCTTACTATACATGGTCGTTTTTAGTCAAAAACGCCTTACTATACATGGTCGTTTTTAGTCAAAAAGCCTTACTATACATGGTCGTTTTTAGTCAAAAACGCCTTACTATACATGGTCGTTTTTAGTCAAAAACGCCTTACTATACATGGTCGTTTTTAGTCAAAAGCGCCTTACTATACATGGTCGTTTTTAGTCAAAAAGCGCCTTACTATACATGGTCGTTTTTAGTCAAAAACGCCTTACTATACATGGTCGTTTTTAGTCAAAAACGCCTTACTATACATGGTCGTTTTTAGTCAAAAGCGCCTTACTATACATGGTCGTTTTTAGTCAAAAACGCCTTACTATACATGGTCGTTTTTAGTCAAAAACGCCTTACTATACATGGTCGTTTTTAGTCAAAAACGCCTTACTATACATGGTCGTTTTTAGTCAAAAAGCGCCTTACTATACATGGTCGTTTTTAGTCAAAAACGCCTTACTATACATGGTCGTTTTTAGTCAAAAGCGCCTTACTATACATGGTCGTTTTTAGTCAAAAACGCCTTACTATACATGGTCGTTTTTAGTCAAAAACGCCTTACTATACATGGTCGTTTTATATGGTCGTTTTTAGTCAAAAAGCGCCTTACTATACATGGTCGTTTTTAGTCAAAAAGCGCCTTACTATACATGGTCGTTTTTAGTCAAAAACGCCTTACTATACATGGTCGTTTTTAGTCAAAAACGCCTTACTATACATGGTCGTTTTTAGTCAAAAACGCCTTACTATACATGGTCGTTTTTAGTCAAAAACGCCTTACTATACATGGTCGTTTTTAGTCAAAAACGCCTTACTATACATGGTCGTTTTTAGTCAAAAACGCCTTACTATACATGGTCGTTTTTAGTCAAAAACGCCTTACTATACATGGTCGTTTTTAGTCAAAAACGCCTTACTATACATGGTCGTTTTTAGTCAAAAACGCCTTACTATACATGGTCGTTTTTAGTCAAAAACGCCTTACTATACATGGTCGTTTTTAGTCAAAAACGCCTTACTATACATGGTCGTTTTTAGTCAAAAACGCCTTACTATACATGGTCGTTTTTAGTCAAAAACGCCTTACTATACATGGTCGTTTTTAGTCAAAAACGCCTTACTATACATGGTCGTTTTTAGTCAAAAACGCCTTACTATACATGGTCGTTTTTAGTCAAAAACGCCTTACTATACATGGTCGTTTTTAGTCAAAAACGCCTTACTATACATGGTCGTTTTTAGTCAAAAACGCCTTACTATACATGGTCGTTTTTAGTCAAAAACGCCTTACTATACATGGTCGTTTTTAGTCAAAAACGCCTTACTATACATGGTCGTTTTTAGTCAAAAACGCCTTACTATACATGGTCGTTTTTAGTCAAAAAACGCCTTACTATACATGGTCGTTTTTAGTCAAAAACGCCTTACTATACATGGTCGTTTTTAGTCAAAAAACGCCTTACTATACATGGTCGTTTTTAGTCAAAAACGCCTTACTATACATGGTCGTTTTTAGTCAAAAACGCCTTACTATACATGGTCGTTTTTAGTCAAAAAACGCCTTACTATACATGGTCGTTTTTAGTCAAAAGCCTTACTATACATGGTCGTTTTTAGTCAAAAACGCCTTACTATACATGGTCGTTTTTTGTCAAAACGCCTTACTATACATGGTCGTTTTTAGTCAAAAACGCCTTACTATACATGGTCGTTTTTAGTCAAAAACGCCTTACTATACATGGTCGTTTTTAGTCAAAACGCCTTACTATACATGGTCGTTTTTAGTCAAAAACGCCTTACTATACATGGTCGTTTTTAGTCAAAAACGCCTTACTATACATGGTCGTTTTTTGTCAAAAACGCCTTACTATACATGGTCGTTTTTAGTCAAAAACGCCTTACTATACATGGTCGTTTTTAGTCAAAAAACGCCTTACTATACATGGTCGTTTTTAGTCAAAACGCCTTACTATACATGGTCGTTTTTTAGTCTAAAACGCCTTACTATACATGGTCGTTTTTAGTCAAAAAACGCCTTACTATACATGGTCGTTTTTAGTCAAAAACGCCTTACTATACATGGTCGTTTTTGTCAAAAACGCCTTACTATACATGGTCGTTTTTAGTCAAAAACGCCTTACTATACATGGTCGTTTTTAGTCAAAAACGCCTTACTATACATGGTCGTTTTTAGTCAAAAACGCCTTACTATACATGGTCGTTTTTAGTCAAAAAACGCCTTACTATACATGGTCGTTTTTGTCAAAAACGCCTTACTATACATGGTCGTTTTTAGTCAAAAAACGCCTTACTATACATGGTCGTTTTTAGTCAAAAACGCCTTACTATACATGGTCGTTTTTAGTCAAAAACGCCTTACTATACATGGTCGTTTTTCGTCAAAAAACGCCTTACTATACATGGTCGTTTTTAGTCAAAAACGCCTTACTATACATGGTCGTTTTTAGTCAAAAACGCCTTACTATACATGGTCGTTTTTCGTCAAAAACGCCTTACTATACATGGTCGTTTTTAGTCAAAAACGCCTTACTATACATGGTCGTTTTTAGTCAAAAACGCCTTACTATACATGGTCGTTTTTAGTCAAAAACGCCTTACTATACATGGTCGTTTTTGTCAAAAACGCCTTACTATACATGGTCGTTTTTAGTCAAAAACGCCTTACTATACATGGTCGTTTTTAGTCAAAAAACGCCTTACTATACATGGTCGTTTTTAGTCAAAAACGCCTTACTATACATGGTCGTTTTTAGTCAAAAACGCCTTACTATACATGGTCGTTTTTAGTCAAAAACGCCTTACTATACATGGTCGTTTTTCGTCAAAAAAGCCTTACTATACATGGTCGTTTTTAGTCAAAAACGCCTTACTATACATGGTCGTTTTTTTGTCAAAAACGCCTTACTATACATGGTCGTTTTTAGTCAAAAAACGCCTTACTATACATGGTCGTTTTTAGTCAAAAACGCCTTACTATACATGGTCGTTTTTGTCAAAAACGCCTTACTATACATGGTCGTTTTTAGTCAAAAACGCCTTACTATACATGGTCGTTTTTAGTCAAAAACGCCTTACTATACATGGTCGTTTTTAGTCAAAAACGCCTTACTATACATGGTCGTTTTTCGTCAAAAACGCCTTACTATACATGGTCGTTTTTAGTCAAAAAACGCCTTACTATACATGGTCGTTTTTAGTCAAAAAACGCCTTACTATACATGGTCGTTTTTAGTCAAAAACGCCTTACTATACATGGTCGTTTTTAGTCAAAAACGCCTTACTATACATGGTCGTTTTTAGTCAAAAACGCCTTACTATACATGGTCGTTTTTAGTCAAAACGCCTTACTATACATGGTCGTTTTTAGTCAAAAAACGCCTTACTATACATGGTCGTTTTTAGTCAAAAAACGCCTTACTATACATGGTCGTTTTTAGTCAAAAACGCCTTACTATACATGGTCGTTTTTAGTCAAAAACGCCTTACTATACATGGTCGTTTTTAGTCAAAAACGCCTTACTATACATGGTCGTTTTTTTTCAAAAAACGCCTTACTATACATGGTCGTTTTTAGTCAAAAACGCCTTACTATACATGGTCGTTTTTAGTCAAAAAACGCCTTACTATACATGGTCGTTTTTAGTCAAAACGCCTTACTATACATGGTCGTTTTTAGTCAAAAAACGCCTTACTATACATGGTCGTTTTTAGTCAAAAAACGCCTTACTACATGGTCGTTTTTGTCAAGCGCTATAACGCCTTACTATACATGGTCGTTTTTAGTCAAAAACGCCTTACTATACATGGTCGTTTTTTAGTCAAAAACGCCTTACTATACATGGTCGTTTTTAGTCAAAAACGCCTTACTATACATGGTCGTTTTTAGTCAAAAACGCCTTACTATACATGGTCGTTTTTAGTCAAAAACGCCTTACTATACATGGTCGTTTTTAGTCAAAAAACGCCTTACTATACATGGTCGTTTTTGTCAAAAACGCCTTACTATACATGGTCGTTTTTTAGTCAAAAACGCCTTACTATACATGGTCGTTTTTAGTCAAAAAACGCCTTACTATACATGGTCGTTTTTCATCAAAAACGCCTTACTATACATGGTCGTTTTTAGTCAAAACGCCTTACTATACATGGTCGTTTTTAGTCAAAAACGCCTTACTATACATGGTCGTTTTTAGTCAAAAAACGCCTTACTATACATGGTCGTTTTTAGTCAAAAACGCCTTACTATACATGGTCGTTTTTAGTCAAAAACGCCTTACTATACATGGTCGTTTTTAGTCAAAAACGCCTTACTATACATGGTCGTTTTTAGTCAAAAAAGCCTTACTATACATGGTCGTTTTTAGTCAAAAACGCCTTACTATACATGGTCGTTTTTAGTCAAAAACGCCTTACTATACATGGTCGTTTTTAGTCAAAAACGCCTTACTATACATGGTCGTTTTTAGTCAAAAGCGCCTTACTATACATGGTCGTTTTTAGTCAAAAACGCCTTACTATACATGGTCGTTTTTAGTCAAAAAACGCCTTACTATACATGGTCGTTTTTAGTCAAAAACGCCTTACTATACATGGTCGTTTTTAGTCAAAAACGCCTTACTATACATGGTCGTTTTTAGTCAAAAACGCCTTACTATACATGGTCGTTTTTAGTCAAAAACGCCTTACTATACATGGTCGTTTTTAGTCAAAAACGCCTTACTATACATGGTCGTTTTTAGTCAAAAACGCCTTACTATACATGGTCGTTTTTTCAAAAACGCCTTACTATACATGGTCGTTTTTCGTCAAAAAGCGCCTTACTATACATGGTCGTTTTTAGTCAAAAACGCCTTACTATACATGGTCGTTTTTTAGTCAAAAACGCCTTACTATACATGGTCGTTTTTAGTCAAAAACGCCTTACTATACATGGTCGTTTTTAGTCAAAAACGCCTTACTATACATGGTCGTTTTTAGTCAAAAACGCCTTACTATACATGGTCGTTTTTAGTCAAAAACGCCTTACTATACATGGTCGTTTTTAGTCAAAACGCCTTACTATACATGGTCGTTTTTAGTCAAAAACGCCTTACTATACATGGTCGTTTTTAGTCAAAAACGCCTTACTATACATGGTCGTTTTTGTCAAAAAACGCCTTACTATACATGGTCGTTTTTAGTCTAAAAACGCCTTACTATACATGGTCGTTTTTCGTCAAAAAACGCCTTACTATACATGGTCGTTTTTAGTCAAAAAACGCCTTACTATACATGGTCGTTTTTGGTCAAAAACGCCTTACTATACATGGTCGTTTTTAGTCAAAAACGCCTTACTATACATGGTCGTTTTTAGTCAAAAAACGCCTTACTATACATGGTCGTTTTTAGTCAAAAACGCCTTACTATACATGGTCGTTTTTAGTCAAAAACGCCTTACTATACATGGTCGTTTTTAGTCAAAAACGCCTTACTATACATGGTCGTTTTTAGTCAAAAACGCCTTACTATACATGGTCGTTTTTAGTCAAAAACGCCTTACTATACATGGTCGTTTTTAGTCAAAAACGCCTTACTATACATGGTCGTTTTTAGTCAAAAAACGCCTTACTATACATGGTCGTTTTTAGTCAAAAACGCCTTACTATACATGGTCGTTTTTAGTCAAAAAACGCCTTACTATACATGGTCGTTTTTAGTCAAAAACGCCTTACTATACATGGTCGTTTTTAGTCAAAAACGCCTTACTATACATGGTCGTTTTTAGTCAAAAACGCCTTACTATACATGGTCGTTTTTAGTCAAAAACGCCTTACTATACATGGTCGTTTTTAGTCAAAAACGCCTTACTATACATGGTCGTTTTTAGTCAAAAACGCCTTACTATACATGGTCGTTTTTAGTCAAAAACGCCTTACTATACATGGTCGTTTTTAGTCAAAAAACGCCTTACTATACATGGTCGTTTTTAGTCAAAAACGCCTTACTATACATGGTCGTTTTTAGTCAAAAACGCCTTACTATACATGGTCGTTTTTAGTCAAAAACGCCTTACTATACATGGTCGTTTTTAGTCAAAAACGCCTTACTATACATGGTCGTTTTTAGTCAAAAGCGCCTTACTATACATGGTCGTTTTTAGTCAAAAACGCCTTACTATACATGGTCGTTTTTAGTCAAAAACGCCTTACTATACATGGTCGTTTTTAGTCAAAAACGCCTTACTATACATGGTCGTTTTTAGTCAAAAACGCCTTACTATACATGGTCGTTTTTAGTCAAAAAACGCCTTACTATACATGGTCGTTTTTAGTCAAAAACGCCTTACTATACATGGTCGTTTTTAGTCAAAAACGCCTTACTATACATGGTCGTTTTTAGTCAAAAAACGCCTTACTATACATGGTCGTTTTTTAGTCAAAAACGCCTTACTATACATGGTCGTTTTTCATAAAAACGCCTTACTATACATGGTCGTTTTTAGTCAAAAACGCCTTACTATACATGGTCGTTTTTAGTCAAAAACGCCTTACTATACATGGTCGTTTTTTGTCAAAAACGCCTTACTATACATGGTCGTTTTTAGTCAAAAACGCCTTACTATACATGGTCGTTTTTAGTCAAAAACGCCTTACTATACATGGTCGTTTTTAGTCAAAAACGCCTTACTATACATGGTCGTTTTTAGTCAAAAACGCCTTACTATACATGGTCGTTTTTAGTCAAAAACGCCTTACTATACATGGTCGTTTTTCGTCAAAAACGCCTTACTATACATGGTCGTTTTTAGTCAAAAACGCCTTACTATACATGGTCGTTTTTAGTCAAAAACGCCTTACTATACATGGTCGTTTTTAGTCAAAAACGCCTTACTATACATGGTCGTTTTTAGTCAAAAACGCCTTACTATACATGGTCGTTTTTGGCAAAAACGCCTTACTATACATGGTCGTTTTTGGTCAAAAACGCCTTACTATACATGGTCGTTTTTAGTCAAAAACGCCTTACTATACATGGTCGTTTTTAGTCAAAAAAGCCTTACTATACATGGTCGTTTTTCGTAAAAAACGCCTTACTATACATGGTCGTTTTTAGTCAAAAACGCCTTACTATACATGGTCGTTTTTAGTCAAAAACGCCTTACTATACATGGTCGTTTTTAGTCAAAAACGCCTTACTATACATGGTCGTTTTTAGTCAAAAACGCCTTACTATACATGGTCGTTTTTCGTCAAAAACGCCTTACTATACATGGTCGTTTTTCGTCAAAAACGCCTTACTATACATGGTCGTTTTTAGTCAAAAACGCCTTACTATACATGGTCGTTTTTCGTCAAAAACGCCTTACTATACATGGTCGTTTTTAGTCAAAAAACGCCTTACTATACATGGTCGTTTTTAGTCAAAAACGCCTTACTATACATGGTCGTTTTTAGTCAAAAACGCCTTACTATACATGGTCGTTTTTAGTCAAAAACGCCTTACTATACATGGTCGTTTTTAGTCAAAAACGCCTTACTATACATGGTCGTTTTTAGTCAAAAACGCCTTACTATACATGGTCGTTTTTAGTCAAAAACGCCTTACTATACATGGTCGTTTTTCGTCAAAAACGCCTTACTATACATGGTCGTTTTTAGTCAAAAACGCCTTACTATACATGGTCGTTTTTAGTCAAAAACGCCTTACTATACATGGTCGTTTTTCGCTAAAAACGCCTTACTATACATGGTCGTTTTTTCGCAAAAACGCCTTACTATACATGGTCGTTTTTCGTCAAAAACGCCTTACTATACATGGTCGTTTTTCGTCTAAAAACGCCTTACTATACATGGTCGTTTTTAGTCAAAAACGCCTTACTATACATGGTCGTTTTTGTCAAAAACGCCTTACTATACATGGTCGTTTTTCGTCAAAAAACGCCTTACTATACATGGTCGTTTTTCGTCAAAAACGCCTTACTATACATGGTCGTTTTTCGTCAAAAACGCCTTACTATACATGGTCGTTTTTCGTCAAAAACGCCTTACTATACATGGTCGTTTTTAGTCAAAAAACGCCTTACTATACATGGTCGTTTTTAGTCAAAAAACGCCTTACTATACATGGTCGTTTTTGGCAAAAAACGCCTTACTATACATGGTCGTTTTTGTCAAAAACGCCTTACTATACATGGTCGTTTTTCGTCAAAAACGCCTTACTATACATGGTCGTTTTTTGTCAAAAACGCCTTACTATACATGGTCGTTTTTGTCAAAAACGCCTTACTATACATGGTCGTTTTTGTCAAAAACGCCTTACTATACATGGTCGTTTTTTGTCAAAAACGCCTTACTATACATGGTCGTTTTTCGTCAAAAACGCCTTACTATACATGGTCGTTTTTCGTCAAAAACGCCTTACTATACATGGTCGTTTTTAGTCAAAAACGCCTTACTATACATGGTCGTTTTTGTCAAAAACGCCTTACTATACATGGTCGTTTTTTGTCAAAAACGCCTTACTATACATGGTCGTTTTTAGTCAAAAACGCCTTACTATACATGGTCGTTTTTAGTCAAAAACGCCTTACTATACATGGTCGTTTTTGTCAAAAACGCCTTACTATACATGGTCGTTTTTGTCAAAAACGCCTTACTATACATGGTCGTTTTTCGTCAAAAACGCCTTACTATACATGGTCGTTTTTCAGTCAAAAACGCCTTACTATACATGGTCGTTTTTCATCAAAAACGCCTTACTATACATGGTCGTTTTTCGTCAAAAACGCCTTACTATACATGGTCGTTTTTCGTCAAAAACGCCTTACTATACATGGTCGTTTTTAGTCAAAAACGCCTTACTATACATGGTCGTTTTTAGTCAAAAACGCCTTACTATACATGGTCGTTTTTGTCAAAAACGCCTTACTATACATGGTCGTTTTTCGTCAAAAACGCCTTACTATACATGGTCGTTTTTCAGCAAAAACGCCTTACTATACATGGTCGTTTTTCAGCAAAAACGCCTTACTATACATGGTCGTTTTTAGTCAAAAACGCCTTACTATACATGGTCGTTTTTGTCAAAAACGCCTTACTATACATGGTCGTTTTTAGTCAAAAACGCCTTACTATACATGGTCGTTTTTAGTCAAAAACGCCTTACTATACATGGTCGTTTTTCGTCAAAAACGCCTTACTATACATGGTCGTTTTTAGTCAAAAACGCCTTACTATACATGGTCGCCTTTTTTCGTCAAAAACGCCTTACTATACATGGTCGTTTTTAGTCAAAAACGCCTTACTATACATGGTCGTTTTTAGTCAAAAACGCCTTACTATACATGGTCGTTTTTAGTCAAAAACGCCTTACTATACATGGTCGTTTTTAGTCAAAAACGCCTTACTATACATGGTCGTTTTTTGTCAAAAACGCCTTACTATACATGGTCGTTTTTGGGTCTAAAACGCCTTACTATACATGGTCGTTTTTCATCAAAAACGCCTTACTATACATGGTCGTTTTTCGCTAAAAACGCCTTACTATACATGGTCGTTTTTGGGCTAAAAACGCCTTACTATACATGGTCGTTTTTCATCAAAAACGCCTTACTATACATGGTCGTTTTGGGGCTAAAACGCCTTACTATACATGGTCGTTTTTCATCAAAAACGCCTTACTATACATGGTCGTTTTGGGGCAAAAACGCCTTACTATACATGGTCGTTTTTCATCAAAAAACGCCTTACTATACATGGTCGTTTTTAGTTCAAAAACGCCTTACTATACATGGTCGTTTTTGTCAAAAACGCCTTACTATACATGGTCGTTTTTCGCTAAAAACGCCTTACTATACATGGTCGTTTTATCATAAAAACGCCTTACTATACATGGTCGTTTTTGTCAAAAACGCCTTACTATACATGGTCGTTTTTCATCAAAAACGCCTTACTATACATGGTCGTTTTTTTCAAAAACGCCTTACTATACATGGTCGTTTTTTATCAAAAACGCCTTACTATACATGGTCGTTTTTCGTCAAAAACGCCTTACTATACATGGTCGTTTTTATCAAAACGCCTTACTATACATGGTCGTTTTTCGTCTAAAACGCCTTACTATACATGGTCGTTTTTCGTCAAAAACGCCTTACTATACATGGTCGTTTTTCGTAAAAACGCCTTACTATACATGGTCGTTTTTGTCAAAAACGCCTTACTATACATGGTCGTTTTTCGTCAAAACGCCTTACTATACATGGTCGTTTTTCGCTAAAACGCCTTACTATACATGGTCGTTTTTCGTCAAAAACGCCTTACTATACATGGTCGTTTTTCGCTAAAAACGCCTTACTATACATGGTCGTTTTTCGTCAAAAACGCCTTACTATACATGGTCGTTTTTCGTCAAAAACGCCTTACTATACATGGTCGTTTTTGTCAAAAACGCCTTACTATACATGGTCGTTTTTAGTCAAAAACGCCTTACTATACATGGTCGTTTTTCGCTAAAAACGCCTTACTATACATGGTCGTTTTTAGTCAAAACGCCTTACTATACATGGTCGTTTTTCGTCAAAAACGCCTTACTATACATGGTCGTTTTTCGTAAAAAAGCCTTACTATACATGGTCGTTTTTAGTCAAAAACGCCTTACTATACATGGTCGTTTTTCGCTAAAAACGCCTTACTATACATGGTCGTTTTTAGTCAAAAACGCCTTACTATACATGGTCGTTTTTCGTCAAAAACGCCTTACTATACATGGTCGTTTTTAGTCAAAAACGCCTTACTATACATGGTCGTTTTTCGCAAAAACGCCTTACTATACATGGTCGTTTTTAGTCAAAAACGCCTTACTATACATGGTCGTTTTTGTCAAAAACGCCTTACTATACATGGTCGTTTTTGGCTAAAACGCCTTACTATACATGGTCGTTTTTAGTCAAAAAACGCCTTACTATACATGGTCGTTTTTTCGCTAAAACGCCTTACTATACATGGTCGTTTTTAGTCAAAAACGCCTTACTATACATGGTCGTTTTTCGCTAAAACGCCTTACTATACATGGTCGTTTTTAGTCAAAAACGCCTTACTATACATGGTCGTTTTTCGCTAAAACGCCTTACTATACATGGTCGTTTTTCGTCAAAAACGCCTTACTATACATGGTCGTTTTTCGCTAAAACGCCTTACTATACATGGTCGTTTTTCGTCAAAAACGCCTTACTATACATGGTCGTTTTTCGTCAAAAACGCCTTACTATACATGGTCGCTTTTTTGTCAAAAACGCCTTACTATACATGGTCGTTTTTGGGGCTAAAACGCCTTACTATACATGGTTGTTTTTAGTCAAAAACGCCTTACTATACATGGTCGTTTTTAGCTAAAACGCCTTACTATACATGGTCTTTTTTAGTCAAAAAATGCCTTACTATACATGGTCGTTTTTGTCAAAAACGCCTTACTATACATGGTCGTTTTTTCGCTAAAACGCCTTACTATACATGGTCGTTTTTAGTCAAAAACGCCTTACTATACATGGTCGTTTTTATCATAAAAACGCCTTACTATACATGGTCGTTTTTGTCAAAAACGCCTTACTATACATGGTCGTTTTTCATCAAAAACGCCTTACTATACATGGTCGTTTTTCGCTAAAACGCCTTTCTATACATGGTCGTTTTTTAGTCAAAAACGCCTTACTATACATGGTCGTTTTTAGTCAAAAACGCCTTACTATACATGGTCGTTTTTGGATAAAACGCCTTACTATACATGGTCGTTTTTCGCTAAAACGCCTTACTATACATGGGTTTTTCCGTCAAAAACGCCTTACTATACATGGTCGTTTTTCGTAAAAAAGCCTTACTATACATGGTCGTTTTGTCAAAAACGCCTTACTATACATGGTCGTTTTATCGTCAAAATCGCCTTACTATACATGGTCGTTTTTCGCTAAAAGCGCCTTACTATACATGGTCGTTTTTCGTCAAAAACGCCTTACTATACATGGTCGTTTTTTTCGCTAAAAACGCCTTACTATACATGGTCGTTTTTAGTCAAAAATGCCTTACTATACATGGTCGTTTTTAGTCAAAAATGCCTTACTATACATGGTCGTTTTTTTGTCAAAAAACGCCTTACTATACATGGTCATTTTTTCGGCTAAAAACGCCTTACTATACATGGTCGATTTTTCGTCAAAAAACGCCTTACTATACATGGTCGTTTTGGGCTAAAACGCCTATATGGTCGTTTTTAGTCAAAAACGCCTTACTATACATGGTCTTTTTTTCCGCTAAAAACGCCTTACTATACATGGTCGTTTTTTTCGTCAAAAAACGCCTTACTATACATAGTCGTTTTTTCCTCAAAAAATGCCTTACTATACATGGTCGTTTTTTTGGGCTAAAAACACCTTACTATACACTATACATGGTAGTTTTTTGTCATAAAACGCCTTACTATACATGGTCGTTTTTTTGGGCTAAAAAAGCCTTACTATACATGGTCGTTTTTTCGTCAAAAAACGCCTTACTATACATGGTCGTTTTTTCCGCTAAAAACGCCTTACTATACATGGTCGTTTTTCGTCAAAAAACGCCTTACTATACATGGTCGTTTTTTCCTCAAAAAATGCCTTACTATACATGGTCGTTTTTTTGGGCTAAAAACACCTTACTATACACTATACATGGTCGTTTTTTGTCATAAAACGCCTTACTATACATGGTCGTTTTTTTGTCATAAAACGCCTTACTATACATGGTCGTTTTTTTCGTCAAAAAACGCCTTACTATACATGGTCGTTTTCCTCAAAAAATGCCTTACTATACATGGTCGTTTTTTTGGGCTAAAACACCTTACTATACACTATACATGGTCGTTTTTGTCAAAAACGCCTTACTATACATGGTCGTTTTTGTCAAAAACGCCTTACTATACATGGTCGTTTTTTCATCAAAACGCCTTACTATACATCGTCGTTTTTAGTCAAAAACGCCTTACTATACATGGTCGTTTTTAGGCTAAAAACGCCTTACTATACATGGTCGTTTTTCGTCAAAAACGCTTACTATACATGGTCGTTTTTGTCAAAAACGCCTTACTATACATGGTCGTTTTTGGGCTAAAACGCCTTACTATACATGGTCGTTTTTGTCATAAACGCCTTACTATACATGGTCGTTTTTCCGCTAAAAACGCCTTACTATACATGGTCGTTTTTAGTCAAAAACGCCTTACTATACATGGTCATTTTTGTCATAAAACGCCTTACTATACATGGTCGTTTTTGGGCTAAAACGCCTTACTATCCATGGTTGTTTTTAGTCAAAAACGCCTTACTATACATGGTCGTTTTTGGCTAAAACGCCTTACTATACATGGTCGTTTTTAGTCAAAAACGCCTTACTATACATGGTCGTTTTTCGTCAAAACGCCTTACTATACATGGTCGTTTTTGTCAAAAACGCCTGACTATGCATGGTCGTTTTTCGCTAAAACGCCTTACTATACATGGTCGTTTTTGTCAAAAACGCCTTACTATACATGGTCGTTTTATCGTAAAAAAGCCTTACTGTACATGGTCGTTTTTGTCAAAAACGCCTTACTATACATGGTCGTTTTATCGTCAAAAACGCCTTACTATACATGGTCGTTTTTATTAAAACGCCTTACTATACATGGTCGTTTTTAGTCAAAAACGCCTTACTATACATGGTCGTTTTTCGCTAAAAACGCCTTCCTATACATTGGTCGTTTTTAGTCAAAAATGCCTTACTATACATGGTCGTTTTTAGTCAAAAACGCCTTACTATACATGGTCGTTTTTGTCAAAAACGCCTTACTATACATGGTCGTTTTTAGCCTAAAACGCCTTACTATACATGGTCGGTTTTTTCGTCTAAAAATTTCGGCTAAAAACGCCTTACTATACATGGTCGTTTTTTTCGGCTAAAAACGCCTTACTATACATGGTCTTTTTTTTCGGCCAAAACACCTTACTATATATACATGGTCGTTTTTTTTTAGGCTAAAAACGCCTTACTATTCATGGTCATTTTTTTCGGCAAAAAACGCCTTACTATACATGGTCGTTTTTATCTTCGTTTTTTTCAGCTAAAAACGCCTTACTACATGGTCATTTTTTCGGCTAAAAACGCCTTACTATTCATGGTCGTTTTTTTCGGCTAAATACGCCTTACTATTCATGGTCGTTTTTTTCAGCTAAAACGCCTTACTATACATGGTCGTTTTTTTCGTCGTTTTTTTCAGCTAAAAACGCCTTACTACACATGGTCGTTTTTTTCGGCTAAAAACGCTTTACATGATCGTTTTTTTCGGCAAAAAACGCCTTACTATACATGGTCGTTTTTTTCGTCGTTTTTTTTCAGCTAAAAACGCCTTACTATACATGGTCTTTTTTTCGGCTAAAAACGCCTTACTATTCATGGTCGTTTTTTTCGGCTAAAACGCCTTACTATACATGGTAGTTTTTTTCGGCAAAAAATGCCTTACTATACATGGTCGTTTTTTTCGGCTAAAAACGCCTTACTAAACATGTTTGTTTTTTTCAGCTAAAAACGCCAAACTATACATGGTCGTTTTTTTCGGCTAAAAACACCTTACTATACATGGTCTTTTTTTCGGCTAAAAACGCCTTACTACACATGGTCGTTTTTTTCGGCTAAAAACGCTTTACATGATCGTTTTTTTCGGCAAAAAACGCCTTACTATACATGGTCGTTTTTTTCGGCCAAAAACGCCTTACTATACAATGATCGTTTTTTTTCGGCTAGAAACGCCTAACTATACATGGTCGTTTTTTTCGGCCAAAAACGCCTTACTATACAATGATCGTTTTTTTTCGGCTAGAAACGCCTAACTATACATGGTCGTTTTTTTCGGCTAAAAACGCCTTACTATACATGGTCGTTTTTTTCCGCTAAAAATGTCGGCTAAAAACGCCTTACTATACATGGTCGTTTTTTTTTCGGCTAAAAACGCCTTACTATACATGGTCGTTTTTTTCGGCTAAAAACGCTTTACATGATCGTTTTTTTCGGCAAAAAACGCCTTACTATACATGGTCTTTTTTTCGGCTAAAAACGCCTTACTATTCATGGTCATTTTTTTCGGCAAAAAACGCCTTACTATGCATGGTCGCGTTTTTCGGCTAAAAACGCCTTACTATACATGGTCGGTTTTTTCGGCCAAAAACGCCTTACTATACAATGATGGGGTTTTTTCGGCTAGAAACGCCTAACTATACATGGTCGTTTTTTTCGGCTAAAAACGCCTTACTATACATGGTCGTTTTTTTCGGCTAAAAATGTCGGCTAAAAACACCTTACTATACATGGTCGTTTTTTTTCGGCTAAAAACGCCTTACTATACATGGTCGGTTTTTTCGTCTAAAAATTTCGGCTAAAAACGCCTTACTATACATGGTCGTTTTTTTCGGCTAAAAACGCCTTACTATACATGGTCGTTTTTTTCGTCTAAAAATTTCGGCTAAAAACGCCTTACTATACATGGTCGTTTTTTTCGGCTAAAAACGCCTAACTATACATGGTCTTTTTTTCGGCTAAAAACGCCTTACTATTCATGGTCATTTTTTTCGGCAAAAAACGCCTTACTATGCATGGTCGCGTTTTTCGGCTGAAAACGCCTTACTATACATGGTCGTTTTTTTCGGCCAAAAACGCCTTACTATACAATGATCGTTTTTTTTCGGCTAGAAACGCCTAACTATACATGGTCGTTTTTTTCGGCTAAAAACGCCTTACTATACATGGTCGTTTTTTTCGGCTAAAAATGTCGGCTAAAAACGCCTTACTATACATGGTCGTTTTTTTTTCGGCTAAAAACGCCTAACTATACATGGTCGTTTTTTTCGGCTAAAAACGCCTTACTATACATGGTCGGTTTTTTCGTCTAAAAATTTCGGCTAAAAACGCCTTACTATACATGGTCGTTTTTTTCGGCTAAAAACGCCTTACTATACATGGTCTTTTTTTTCGGCCAAAACACCTTACTATACATGGTCGTTTTTTTCAGCTAAAAACGCCTAACTATACATGGTCGTTTTTTTCGGCTAAAAATTTTGGCTAAAAACGCCTTACTATACATGGTCGTTTTTTTCGTCTAAAAATTTCGGCTAAAAACGCCTTACTATACATGGTCGTTTTTTTCAGCTAAAAACGCCTAACTATACATGGTAGTTTTTTTCGTCTAAAAATTTTGGCTAAAAACGCCTTACTATACATGGTCGGTTTTTTCGTCTAAAAATTTCGGCTAAAAACGCCTTACTATACATGGTCGTTTTTTTCAGCTAAAAACGCCTAACTATACATGGTCGTTTTTTTCAGCTAAAAACGCCTAACTATACATGGTCTTTTTTTTTCGGCCAAAACACCTTACTATACATGTACATGGTTGTTTTTTCGGCTAAAAACGGGCTAAAAAGGCCTTCCAATATACATGGTCATGGCAGGTCATGAACACTACACTGGGTTCTAAAAATACAACTTAAATACCTTTAAAAAAAAACACAAACCATAAGTGAAGCAGCACAATTATAGACGTGAGGATTTTATGCGTAACTTTGCTGCTGTGTGGTCACGCCACTTTTATGAGTCGTTTACTCACTTTGCAGTCGGACCAAAAAGACAATCAATGCTGACTCACTCAAGGAAGTTTGAAGTTTGGTTAAAACCAACATAGTAAAAAAAAAACACAAATCATGCAATGATCATAATGGTAAACGGAGTCAGATAATGACAATTGGGGTGTGCTTGCTGACACACATGCATGAGGACAGACAAGTCATGCTAACGGGAATGATCACTTCCTTATTAGAATTTACAGAAGTTGTCAGATTCCCCAAGATAGGAAATGAGATGAGGAAATAAAATTCAGGTCAAATAATATAACAGCTCTGAAATTTATATTTTTAGATACTTGTTTTGAAAAATTCTAATTGAAAAATAGAGAACATTACTTTTATTTCCAACGTGTCAAGGAACTTTAACCTTGGTTATCGATTTTCAAGAAAGTTGTTGGCCGAATGTAGTTCAGGCCAAGGAAAGAATGAATGGATGTCATTTTACAAATGACATACTTGACCTTTCTCCCCTTTGTGTGGAATCTGAAAACAAGCAGAAAAGGAGCAGACACTCCCTTTCAATTTATCAAGCTCGCTACAACATTCGTTCGTTTTTGGTCTTAACGCAATGTGTCATTTATGTTCTTAGTGCGATTAACGTGGAGAAGGCAGCAGCAAATAAAACATCATGCTGTGGTTGGCGGGGATGAACATTCAAGTCACAAAACTCTTCTACTTGAGACAAACAAAAGCATTTTTTTTCCTTGAGTTTTTTTATTATCATTTTTCTCCCTAATCACTTTTAATTCATTGGACAGGCAAAGTCTTAGTGAAGCAAGTCACAAGAACCTTAAATTACAAAAAACAACAACATGGTGACATCATCAGCTATGATTGGCTGTTGTAAAATAAACTTACAAATATTCCTTTTATTTTTTTTAAAAAGTAGTGTTACAATAAAGGCTTGTAAACAATGAGATGTGCTACCCCCGCATCTCAAGATAATATCGATCTGAGGTATATGAGGCAAATTCTTAGCAAATGTCGATCACTGGAAGACGTTACAATTAATAATTAACAACAAAAAAACTAGCATAAATACATTTAGAAATGACATCTAACATTTACTAAACAAGCCAATTAATCTATCGGGACAAATCTAAAATGCATACAAATTCGTTATTTCCTTGTTTTCTTTTAGCGCAGGGCCGCTTGGTTTCGCAACTCGATCAAAACACCAAATCAACAGAGCAAACAGGCCCGCGAAAACACAGAAGGGTCGCGATTACATGATCCCAATTTAATAAAGTCCCACCCCGAACGACCCTGACAGAACACCGCCCCTCCCACTCAAGATATTTAAACAAATGTTCGAGCCTCCCAAATACCGAACCAAAATCGAGTCCGTCATATCGTACAAAACGAAAAGTTTGACTCAATGCAAAACGGCTCAAAGTGCTCAAAGGATCTCTTGAAAGACAACTTGAGTACGAGGGCCACACCTCCACCGTGTAAATAAATAACCTGCTACAAGGACAAAGTCTCAGTATAAAAAAAGTATAGTCTTACCATTAAAAAAAAAAGCCTGACCTGAAAGTTGACAAAGTCACAACTACTATTCAATGTGAAACATTACATGAATTTGTAATTTTGAGAGATCATCTTTTAAAACTCCAATTATGAGAAACAATTTATAACATTTTTCATGAAGATACAAACTTGACATTTTATCAGAACTGATATATTTTTTTAAAAACTATGGAGTGTTAGGAGAATTTTGCCATGTATGAAGTAGAGGAAGAATTTTGCTTTGTCAAATCTGTATTTTTTATTATTACTATTATATTTTTTTTCTTCGTGGACAGTGTGGCCCTGAAACTGCTTGGTCGAGGGGAAATGAAGGGGAAGAGGAGGGCAGGTCATCCAAAAATGGAAGGGTTTTCCCAATGGCTGTCCAATAGCGACCCCTACAGGTAAACCTTTTTTTCACCCTAAAAAAAACCCTCGTTCTTCCTTGATGGCCACCGTGATTAAATCTGTATCAATATATATATTCTTATAAATATATATAGATCGATCATATACAAGTACAGTCACGAAAAGACAGCATAATCTCTATATTGCCAAAGAGAAAGTGTTTTCAGTGTTCACACTCATTCATCATGTCAGCAACTTCCTGTTTCCTGAGTAATACTTTTTTTTTTTTTTGCTTTGTTTCCTATCTTGGGCTATCATCATTCCCTGCCAAACTAAGTCCGCTGGCTGGTGAAAAATATTCCTATTAGTATAATCATAAAAAATAATACTATACTTATAAGTCCTGTCACGGTTGTACCCCATAAATAAAAAAAAAAGACATTTACCTGTACATGAAATTGTCTGGTGGGAAAGAGGAGTGGCATCAGAATATTTAAAAAACATTTAAAAAAAAATAAAAAAGTAATACAAATAAAATAGGTTTAAAATTTGAGGTGCGGTCTTATCTGAAACTTTGGCTGGTCGGCGATTTGGAGGCGGGGCTGGCCGGCTCGCCGACATCGGCCAGCAAGCTGCTGTACCCTGAGAAGTCGGACACGGGCGTCCTTATCCGATCTTCGGACTTGAATTGTGACCCAAAAGCTTGCGCAAAAGTTTCGATCTGGTAGGGGGCGGCTTTCGAAGAGGACAGTGGGAATATGGCGGCGAGGCCATTCTTGGTGGGCGGCGCCTCCTTGTGGCCATTGAGGTCCGCCGGGTTGATTGGGTAGGATGACGGCGGCGTGGTGGAGGCGTTGAGCTCCTGTGAAGGGGTGAGCTGGTGGTGGTGAGCGCCATCCAGGAGCTGAAAGGCGGGCTGAGGCGAGGCGTCGGCGGCCCCCGATGGCATGAAGCCGCATTCTGAGTAGAGGAAGGGTCCGGAAGACGGGGCGGCCAGTGGGAAGCCGGCGCTGTGGCTCGTGCGCTCCAGCGCCTGCAGTAGGAAGCGCGAGTACTCGTTCATCATGATGCCCTTGTCGCCGGGTGGAGTGGAGTCCAGGTCTTGCGCCGAGGCGGGCTGAAGCGCCTCCACCTGCTGGTCGCCCAGATCAAAATGGAGGTGATGTTGCTGCGAGGTGTCGGGCTTGTGCGTGTACTGCTCCAGCAGGCTTTGCAGCACCTCGTCGGGAATACTGGACTTGTCCAGGCCTGAGTCGGCGTCCGTCATCTGAATGACCGTCGGGTGTGGCGACAACAGGTCGTACTCGGCGCCGGCACTTCCTGTTGACGACATGGCGTTTTGGAGGTAGCGTCGCTTTTTGAGGAACTGCATGGCGTCGTCGTAATTGTTGTTGGCCACTTTATTGCCGTTTGTCTGCATGAGAGCGTGATCCTCAACGTGCTCCACTGGATCCGCTTTCCCTCCTTTTTCGAGACTCTTCCGATGGGCCTTCTTGAACGCCATCTTTGGAGCGCGGCTATGGTGTTGCATGCTGGGACCCGCCGGCTCTGTTAACGAGGAGAGAGTCGGATTCTCAAGCGAGTAGTCGTGGACGCTGTAGGCTCCGCTGACAGCGGTGGGCATGTGAGGGGCTCTCAACCCGGTGTCCCCCTTCTTCCTCTTTCGGGTGCCTCCGTCACCAGGATTTTTGGAGCGACCTTTTTTCCTCCCAATTCCCGCCGTTGTGTTTCCCTGAGTGATTCCGTAGCCTCCCATGTCCACACAAGCCACGTCCAGCATGCTCGGATCCAGAACTTTCCTCAGGGCATCTCCACACGTCCGCTTGTGCTTCAGCAGTCGATCTGTCCTGGAAAAAAACTGAAGCGAAAGCAAAATATTTTCCAACAGTAGTGTACGCTGTGGGGCTGTGATTTCAAATTAGTTATTGAAGCTTGGGTTGCGATTTCAAGTTAACTCATTCAGTACCAGCCAATTCTGGACCAAGTCTGAAAAGACGTTTAAAAACGTCTTTGGGAGTGAATGAGTTAACGCCAGGGTGTCAGATTAAGTTCAGGATTTCATGCAAAGGTTGGATTTTCAAATTCAAAACGGGGTTCAAACTTTGGGTTACAATCAGGCGGCATCATCGTCAACTGGTTAGCACGTCGGCGTCACAATGCAGGGGTCCCAGGGTTCGATTCCAGCTCAGGCCTTCCTGTGTAGATTTTGCCTGTTTGCTCTGTGCCTATGTGGGTTTGTTCTGGGTATTCCATTTTCCTCCCAACCTGCCATGCATCTTTTTGGAATGTGGGAGGAAACCAGAATACCCGGAGAAAACCCACGCAGGCACGGGGAGAACATGCTAACTCCACACAGGAAGCCTGGAGCCGGATTTGAACCCTGCACCTCTGGCACTGCAAAGCTGACGCGCTAACCAGTCGACCACCGGGCCGCCTGTGAGCATAAATGGATTTGAAATGGATGGACGGCGTCAATCAAAGGTCGGGGTTTCAAATATGGGTTGAAAAGCGACGTTTGAAGCCAGTGTTCGCGTTTCAAGCACAGGCTTGCATTGATTCCGCGAGGCAACAATGACAAAGAGGAAATCAAAATGTCACACCTGTTGGCAGTTCTCACATCTGTAGGGCTTCTCTCCGCTGTGCGTGCGTTTGTGTCTCTCCATGTGGTACTTCTGGATGAAGCGCATGTTGCACTGGTCACAGCTGAATGGCTTCTCTCCTGACAGCGTTCGAGAAGAAACAGTCGAGGTAAGACGGGGAGGGGAGTATGCGGGCATGTTCCCGTCAGCGCGTCGAATGACTCACCGCTGTGGATTTTCTCATGTCTCTGGAGGAGGTACTTCTGGATGAAACTCATGTTACACTGGCTGCATCTGAACGGTCGCTCACCTAAAAAGGAATTTATGTACATTATATGATCAATCTTTTAGCAAAGATGCCGAGCGTTTATTTGACCCTCTCATGAAGTTTGTCGAGAAAATATTAAGATGGCGTGGGTCTTACCAGTGTGAATGAGGACGTGCCTGCGCAGATGATAGGAACTCCTGAAGGCGGCACTGCAGTGTTCGCAGATGTGAGGTTTACTGCCCGGCGACACGTTGCCTCCATCCAGCATGGAGGACTACAGGCAACATTCAAAGTATCGAATCAGCAACCCCAGTTCAGTGAGCCGTTTGGCTTGTCGGTGAGGGTTTTCCTCTGATGCATTGCGAAAAGTTACCAGTGACGGCAAAGAGTTTTGAAAAGCGTGATGGTAACCATGGGTATGAAAAATGGAATACATTTACACAGAAAAATAACAATACTTTAAATTGATCGTGAAAAGTGTGCATTTTTAGTCAGTCAAATTTCATTCATTAAAAAAAAATAATAATAAATGTACGTGTCAAACCTTTGTCTCGCTCCGCTTCTTCCTTGGCCGGCTCTCTTGTCCATCACCATTTGACCTGCGACCTTTCCTCCCACTGGGCTCCTTTCCCAACTGACTCGGCAGCTGCCAGGATGACAAAGGAGAACGGCGTGAGAGGCCGCCACCGCATACGATTTGTTTCATTCAAGGATTGAGCAGGCTCTAAAAAGACTCATTTACACGGGCAGAGAAAAAAAGCTTGCAAAAACTAATCGTCTCAAAAGCATAAAAACAAAGCAACAAATATGAGCTAAAATTACAAGGATTTTTTTTAATGGCCATCTTATAAGAAAGTTGAACTTTCCCTCAAAATAAAATCAGAAAAAAAGAAAACAGTTTTCTTTATTAAAGTCTTAACATGAGATTAATGTTGATTTTTTTTTTCCTCCATAAAATGTTTAGTCCAATTTTTTATTGGACTAAACATTGAAGGACAAATGTCCGCGCCCCTGAAGGTAACGCCCTATTTAATCTGACAGGCCGGAGCAGTACTCACGCTGGCCGCGTTGACTTCGTGCAAGAGCAGGTTCGGATTACTGACGGCGACCTCCAGCAGTTCGGTGGTCTTGGCCAGCCCCCCCGGGTAGAGCGGCAAGCGGTAGTCATGCTCAGACATTTTCTCCTGCTTGATGCCCAGGGCGTGGACGTAGTCGCCCGCCCCTAGAAGGGCGCCGCCGCTGCAGTCGGGCGAGTCCCGCTCCTTCTTCAGGATCATCTCCTGCGGCCCGACGGAATGCAGCCGGGTGAAGCTGGTGACGGGTGGCAGGTGGCTGAACATGATCATGCCCGCGCCGAAGGTGCTGTCCATGCCGCCGTTGGGGCGCAGGAAGTCGTTGCCTAACTTGTCTTGAATGATGCTCATGGTGGTGGCTGGATGGGGAAAACTATGGCGTTGCAGTCAGTCTCATCCTGCCGGGAGAAACAAAGGCAATCGGAATAATTAGCATGCGTAAACTATAACGTGTGTGTGTGTATTTTCAGCATCATTGGCAGCTCTTGTTGAGATGTGTTATATGGCTCCTAATTTTTTTTCAACTAAATTATCAAAATAGAGTCATCTTTACAGACATTTACTGTATATTATGTATATATATATATATATATATATATATAGAGAGAGAGAGAGAGAGAGAGAGAGAGAGAAATAAAAGAGGCGGCCGGATAATCGTCTGCTCTTACTAAAGCTGCAATTGTGCAGGATCTCTGCGCAAAAAGAGGCTTCAGACAGATTAAAGGTGATGATTCGTAGGGTCAACAAATGGGCTGCAGTCTGGCACGAGGACACATGCAAGTGGTTCCTGTCTGGCGGGGCGCTGCATTTACTCCGTTTCCCAACGAACGTTAATCTGCGCGAGCGTTTGTGTCTGATCCAGTCATCCTATTTGCATGAGGATTATATGCCAATGAGTGCTGGTGTGATTACACGGAATACACACATCAATCCAGAGATGCAAGATGCTGCCAATGACCGTGTTCAAATATAAATCAATGGTTAGTATTAAGTGTTTAGCCCTCACCCTCATTGTGCACCGTACATAACCTCATTGGCATTGTTATAAACTGAGCGCTGTCTGAAGTTAAGGACATGGTTTGTTTATTATCAAATCTATTTTGACGTGACATTGACAAATGTGAATACAGGGGTCCTTGTTTTACAACAGAGTTAAATTCCTACAGCGGTGGTATGCAAGTCTGAACACGCCATCGTGTCTGATCACAAAGTCATACTAACGCGGCGGTAAAGCTGCATGTGGCAAACAAAGTTGTTGTTCCAGTCAAGTATATTTGCAGCAGCGCTGGCGTGACCAGTGTAAAAGTTGCTGTTGAACACCTGCGAGGTCCTTCTTTTTAACTGACATATCGCAACTCGGGCCTCCCACTTCAAAGAGTGTTCCTGTGCACTTTTCCTAGACTTCCCACGTTACTCGAATGCAGCATTATTGTTTGCTCGACCAACACATTTTATTCTGCCCTAAAACCATTTAAAAATCAAATTAAAAACTTGGAACCCAATTTGGACCCCTGAGCCACAGTTTGCAAAACAATAGCTCATAACCTAGTCCTCGCATTTAATACATTTTATTCCTCCCATCTGGGGTCGAAATGAAATGGAGTGTGGTACTTTAGTCCCGACTTAATCACGGTGCTCGGCGGGGGCAATAAACCAGGAGGCTCAAATAATGCCAACTGTCTCGGGGCGCCCTCCGTCGTCTTGTTCTTTGTGATGTGGGACAATAATTAATGTGGCCGCGCATTTTCAGCACCGCGTATCAGCCTCGCCGCGGCGCTCAAAACGCACAAGCTCTCGAAATCGAAACAAAACATGCAATGCCCAGGTTCCATCTGTCATCAGGATGTTAAGTTTGTCAAAAAGTTACCTTTTCGATTGAACTGGAAGGTATTATAATTGGAGGACACTCACGAACGAATAATGAAGGACGAAAGAGCAGCTGCTTGTTTTCGGATAAAAAAAAAAAAAGAGAAAAATCATAAGTTTTCATTCATATTTAATCAGAGTCGGCGACTCGGTTCTTCCGGAAACCGGAGCGAGCGTATGCGGTGATGGAGCAACGAACACGGGCATGACCCACAAAGTCCCGAGTGAACAATGATGCTCGGTCCTATTAGCTTAGCAATGCTAACCGAGCGGCGGCGAGCAGCTTTTGTTGTCTGTCCCGCACGAGAAGTTTAAACTTTCCAGACGTAGCCATTACAAACTGACTTTTCTAGTGCTGCTTTTAAACCGCGGCCGGCGTGTCTCTTACCGGCGCATGAGCACCACAAGCCGCTCCTCAGGCCGGCGTCGTTGGCTCTCGGCGCTCCCGTTTTCCCCAAAAAATCTCGAGTCAAAACATTGTTCTCCGGCAGCTGCTGGGTTCTTCCATCTTGGCTGCGCGCGGAGCATTGTGGGTCTTGGACGTGCGCGTGCAAACAAACGCGCGCGCCCGCAACCACGTTTTAAAAACATTTTGTTGATACAGTACAACAAAGTGTGTAGTTTTGCACCCAGACGCTTGAAAAAAACTAGTGTTATTGATGTCAGTGTAAAATAATAGATGAAAATCAACTATGTCAAAAGTTTAATCGGGGAAATTGTTTCTTATAATATTTAATAACTCCAGGATAGTAGGTCCGCAAAGTCTTCTCTGCTGGACTAAAATCGGAAGATGTCCGCTCCTTTTTCATCCTAATTGGTTGGTAGGAGCAAAACTGGTTACAGCCAACATCGACGGGTAAATCACCTGCGAGGCAATCTGCACACTTCAAGTACATTTAATAATCAACAACAGAGCTGTAACACTTAATTGACAACTAAGCAATTATCAAATTAATCGATAGTCATTTTTGATGATCCATAGATTTGGGACTTATTTTAGATTTGTCCAAATAGTCAGAACTTGTCAGAATTGTATACAGTTCTTTGCATTCAGGATTTAACATTAGTGACGCAATTGGTCATTGTGGAGCTTGTCTATGAGGTGGACATTTGGTGGTACAGCAATGTGAAATGTAAAAAGCTAATTATTTAATTGTAATTTTAAAATATTTGTTTATGGACATTGTCAGCTTAATAGTGGAAATTTAGCAAAGTCGGTGCATGGTCTGACCAAGTGTGAAAACTAGAGGAACCAGCACTGAACCTTGAGGGATACCTTGGGAGAGAAGTGCGATGGATATGTCCTCTAAATAAAGCCTACAAAACCATTTCTTACATAGCCACTGCAGCAACAGAATATGAACCCATTACAAATTCACACAATAACAACATTTGAATGCCATTAACGTTGTATAGTGAGGGAAAATAATCGCACACAAAAAGTGAATTCAAACTGTCATATATTGAAAGGAAATGTTTCTTTTACTGATTAAAAAAAAACCAAACAACAATCTAGATGAGATGTCATCTTTCCACAATGAATATTGCCACGCGCTGACGCGAAGGTCGATCACTGCAACAATGCAACGCTTCAGTCCGTTTGCTTTGGAGACAAAAGAAGTGAGCACCTTCTCCAAGGTGAAGCAGACAAAGGCAAGATCGTCCCACTGCGGAATGTGCGCCCGAATGCACGTATCGTATGACGCAGACTCTTGTACATTACTCATTAATAATTCAGCACCTCTTTGTTTCCTCCCCCAGCTCTCCTTGAATCTCTCAAACAAAGCATGGGGATAAAAAAAAAAAAAAAAAAGAGAAGTGAGGCATAGCAACGTGTAACAGATGGCGTTACCGGGTGTTCTAATCCTCAAGGATCAGCGGTCCCCCTTGTTGGGGCACGGGTCTCTCTGTGTGACCAGCAACAACATTGGCCTGTCAAAGTGACCAAATCCCGATTCCTTTGCTGACTGATAATCTTCTGGAAGGTCCCATAGAGCCTATTTGAGGGGTCAAGTCTCGGCATCATCGAACAACATCGTTCAAAACGAGTTTTGTTTGGTGTTTCTCCTCTTCTGGGATTTGCGTCCGGCATCTTCTACTTGCATCAACTTCCACAGAAATAATAGAAAGTAAACACACTTTATTTCTATATACACATGTGAAAGTAGGTGTGTCCTCTTTGAGGAAAAAAAAACATGTTTTTAAAAAAATGTGTATTCAAACTAACAAATACACTTTTTAATGGTTGAACAATTTACATATGGGAAAATTAGCCATCACACGGAATGGCTCAACTAGTCCATTTGGCATACTTCCAGCTCTCTAGCATTCTTTTCCCCATTTAAGATGTATAGGAGAGCCAATTTCCCTCTGCAAAATTAAGGCTCGAGATAGGCGGTTTCGCATCGCAGTTTACCAGACAAAATTTGCATTTGTAGCCTCATCAAAGCGGATTGAATAGCAAAACTGAGAATTAACTGCCAAGATGGCTGGTCTGGATGTCACCAACCGCGGTAGGAGGTTGAGTTAAGCTCGGGGCTACTTTAACTAGAACGCGACGAGCTTCAACTGGCTACTAGTGCGGCTAAACTTTTTTTTTGCAGAGTCGCTTCATTGCCCTCATGTCGGCAAATAAGCTACGTCTCTGTAAAGTATCGTTCTCACCAGGGGATAAAGAGGAAAGATTGAAAAACCATGTTAATTGCTAAGCTATCATAGGAATGACACAGCTAGCACATTTAATTATTGAATTAAGTGCTTGAGTGATTGAGTCCACTTTTCAGACATCTGGCTGGAACCGCATTAAAGTAGAGAACGTCCAACATTGAACAGCAAAGTAGCAGGCACATTAAAAAGTGTCTGGACTCTGGAGGGAAATGCCTGCTTAGTAAAGCGAACTGGTACTCCTGTCAAACAAATCATAGTCGAACAAGTGAACCAGGAAATTGGTGTCAGTTGACCCCGAAGAAAGGTTTTTTTCAAGCTATCCCAGAAATAAAGCTACGAAGCTGCACTTCGGTCATTCAGCCTCCAGATGGCGCAGTCAGCCACTAGCTTGAAAGCTATGCGCGCGCGTCCACAATAACAATTTCATAAAAGTCCATTAAAAAAGCCAATTACAAACTAAATGTCCAAATTGATAACACAAAATAATTAGTTACTCGGACAGACAAATCACGCAATGACGAAACACGGCGGATTCCGCTCAACGGCTCCTCCTCTCCTATTTAACGTGGTCACGCAGAACTCTCCCCTCCTCTCTTTTCTCTCTCTCTCACGCACGCCCACCTCTCCACCCACCCTCCTCTTCAGTTGGAACCCGACCTACAACCGGTGGACTTCCCGCAAGCAGTGAGTTGAGGCTCCGCCGTGCGTAAAAAGTGACCATGGCGCCTTTTACGCGCCGCTGCTAACCGGAGAAAACGATGGAGTAAGTCGTCCGCTTGGATTCGCGCTGAGATGGCGGCACTTCGCAGGAAATTCGGCGAGGACTACCAGGTGGTCAGCACCAACCGGGCCGGGGGCGTGGATGGAAGTGGCGGCGGCGGCGGCGGCTTCTCGGTGCCGGCGGCAAAGAAGAAGAGGCAGCGCTTCGTGGAGAAGAACGGCCGCTGCAACGTGCAGCACGGGAACCTGGGCGGCGAGACCAGCCGCTACCTGTCGGACCTGTTCACCACCTTGGTGGACCTCAAGTGGCGCTGGAACCTGCTCATCTTCATCCTCACCTACACGGTGGCGTGGCTGGTGATGGCGTTCATGTGGTGGGTGATCGCCTACATCCGCGGCGACCTGCAGCAGCACGCCCGCGACGCGTCCTACACGCCGTGCGTGGCCAACGTGTACAACTTCCCGTCCGCCTTCCTCTTCTTCATCGAGACGGAGGCCACCATCGGCTACGGCTACCGCTACATCACCGAGAAGTGTCCCGAGGGCATCATCCTCTTCTTGTTCCAGTCGCTGCTGGGCTCCATCGTGGACGCCTTCCTCATCGGCTGCATGTTCATCAAGATGTCGCAGCCCAAGAAACGCGCCGAGACGCTCATGTTCAGCCAGGACGCCGTCGTCTCGCAGCGGGACGGCCGGCTGTGCCTCATGTTCCGCGTGGGCAACCTGCGCAACAGCCACATGGTGTCCGCGCAGATCCGATGCAAGCTCATCAAGGTAATCGGCGAGGAGCAGTCTGGTTGCGGAGGGCGAGAAGTTGAACGGTCCAACTTCCCGATTGCACTTTGAAGCCCTTTCCGGGGCGACGCGTCATGTTGGGGAAACTTTGTGGGGAAATGGAGTCAGTGGGGTCCAAAGTAAGACTCAGGATTTTTTTTTTTAATAATGGCCCACCAAGCATACTCTAGAGGCAATAAACATGACCTAAGCTTCCAGTTTATTACAAAACGTACTTTTTAAATGAAAAATTAAAAGCTATTCCACCATAAAAAAAAAAGAGAACATCCCCCAAATGGTTTATTTCATTTCACATAATTCTTCAACGTAAACAAATGCAATTAAAAGAGAGTGGTATTAAAAGTGTTCAATATTTTATCTTAAAAAGTTCCCTATTATTGTCTTATTTATTTGTATTACCAGAATTTTAAAAACATACAAGAACATACCACTTTTTAAACACATTTTGAACCATGTCCCCCCCCCCCCATTTCAAAAAATGAGATCCCATTCAATGTTGGCCTTCATTTAGCATTTGGGCACCAATTCAAAACAAACAAGCGAGGAATACTTTGGCCCTGCGTGGTAAAAAGGTTTCAAAATGAGTCTGTCCGAATGGAGACTTTTTAATCGCTGAAATATTTCATGAAGCTTGAAGCGAAACCAAGTTCAGTCCAAATGTAATTGAAACTGATCTAAAACAGAAGTCTTTAAATTTAATGTGTCCACAATGAGACTCGTATTTCGCCTTAGAGATCATTCAGAAGCTGTAAAACCCGCAAAACCACGTTTAATCAGAATCTGATCAAGCCTTCAACAGCCACTAAGAAAGCACGAAACGGTAGCCGGGAAAGGTCCAAAAGTCACAAAATTTGATGTGTTCAGAAGGAGACTTTAACTTAGCGACTAAGATATCTCAAAAGCTGCAATTATCCCCAGTTTAACGTGATCTGATCCCGATCTCGCTTCGGCACCAGTTCAGAAAATACCAAGAAGAAATATACGGTGACAGGCAATAGTCGACAAGGCTCAAATATGGACTTGCCGCAAAAACGTTCATTTTAGTCACGCTCAATCACTGATTTGATTACACTTGAACATTGGCGGAGGTCATATTGAATATGGAGAGGGAAGCAGTAGCGAGCAGGTGTCAATGCACAGCAGATGCTCAGCTTTTTTTTTTTTTTAAAGCAAACAGAGCTCACTATCACTATCCATCAGCAGAGGCAGGTGTGAGATAAGTGTGTGTGTGTGTGTGTGTGTCTGTGTGTGTGTGTGTGTGTGTGTGTGTACGCACACGCGCTGGTCAGGTAGGTGTAAAAGCGGGAGTGGAGTAGCACAGTGAGTAAAAAAAAAAAAAACTGCACTCCCGGGAGCCCGTGCCGAACATAAAAGGATATTTATGGCTCTTGTGAACCCAGGCATCATTCACTTCCTTTATGATCTTCATCTTTTTTTTTTTACCTCAGCCAAGGAGCTTTGTCAAGCGGTGAGAGAAAGCATCACTTGGACGTGACGCAGGGAAGATCCTGTAAAAATGGCCACGTCAGAACGCTAACCCGTATTTACATCAGCCATGTTGTAGATAATGCTCACACGTAAGATCACAATCATATTAAATGTTCTCTACAACTCGAATGTAACAAAACCTAATTTCATACATTTGTATTCAATGTGATGTACTTTAACATCAGATTACATGCTGTGGACAACGCTAATCATATTTCAAGTTCTTTCACACACTGGCTATATTGAATATTGGATGCAATTCTAAAGTTTCAGGATCTTTACAATCCCGATATGCCGAATATAATGTTATTTATAACTGTAAGGTACTATATTGACATTTTGGGCTCTATTTTCACGCCCAGCGCATGGTGGAAATCTGCGCAGGGGCAGGCTAGACCAAGTATTGGTATTTTTGAAGAGTTTGACGCAATTTAAAACGGGCGTTTTGACCACAGCTGACTTGATTCACCGCCAATGGAAGAGGCTTTTAAAAGCTGCGCACGAGAGGCGCGCTCCTTGACACGGCGGACGCAGAAAGTGATTTGCTGGAGTCCATGCCGGAGGTCGAAGCAGGCAAAGTACGTTCACGAGGATGATGTAAAGTTGGCGAGGGCGATTAAAGATCTGTGAAGTGGGCACTTGGAGACCACCGCCCCCCCCGACAGCACGTGTCCGTGCGTGGCACGTTGTTATTGTCCTCCCCCTTGCAAAGAAGCTAGTATAGTGGCTAAATATTACAAAGTGTGTTATGGCCATCTAGCGTAGGGGTTCTAAAGCGGCGTTCTAGTTTAATCTCAAAATTTGGTTTGTATGTGAAGATGAAAAAAATCGGTCAAGTCATATCTTGAAAGCACTCAATTTCATTCGTTTTACAACTCTATGTAACTTATTTACGTCATATTCAAAGTTGTATACAACTCATTACTGGATTTGACTGCACCTTATTTACACCACAACAGTCTATATGCTTTCACTACAGTTTTGATGACCTCTGTATATTTTTTTTATTGTTTTCTGGAGAGGCGGAGACACGTGAAGTACGACGTATGTAATTTGAGGCAAACCCAGAGCAGTCGCCAGCCACGGTGGCGAGCCGGCTGCAGAAAAGGAGATCAAAAAGATTGACCGTCTGCTCTTTAATTATCATAATTGACTTCCTTTCCATTACATCCACGTACAGCATGCAAAAAAAAGGGCCGTAAAAAAAAAAAATAGACAAACAGCATTAGCCGGGAGCTGCTACTCTTTTCGCCACATGCGGAGTGTTACGTCAGGAGGCTTAATGATGCGTGAATGAGGAGGAGGAGGAGTTGGACTTTTTTCCACATTTGCAAACACGCAAGCGGCCCGTCAAGCGTAATCGCACACAATCGCATCGACAAAACCACGAGCGATCCGGTACGCTTCATGGATTGTTTTATACGAGACTGTTGGAAATAAATGAATACAATTTCATAGAATAAATATTAACATTTCGGTTGGAGTTGGACAAAGCAGAACCGAGCTTCTGAGAATGGAAAAGGTTTTGTTGGCCTGGACCACCACCATTGACTGTTAAATATATATATTTTAAAATCACCCAAAAACACTGCCTGGAGAGTTAATGAAGCTTCAATGAAGCAGAATAGCGTCTGATGGAAACTGTTTCTGAAGCCAAACAAATTGGCGTTTTAAGATGGATTGTGTCGGACCTCGCAGATTCCGCCGCCGTCTGTTTGTGTGAAAGCGTGAAACAATGGCGGCTGTTTGGACAGGAAGTTGTGGGGCGATCGGCGTAGTGGATAATTAGCGGCTGACAGCTGCCAACAGAAAGACAAAGAAGAGGAGGAGGAGGAGGAGGAAGATGAGTCTGTCACTCAGTGAGCGGCTGACGAGTACCGATGGAACAGCAAAATGCCACAGGTGCGGAGAGCGAGGGAACTTAATGAAAAATTAGCATGGGAAGAGTTTCATCCGGGAAAAAAAAGAATTGTCTGTCTTGTTTTATCTCCTTAGAGGTTTGGGGACTCGGAATTGGTTTCCATTGTATTTTCTAATAAGAGATGTAATCAAAAGGCGAGTACGAGGAGGCCAGAAGAAGAAAGATGCTTAGGACGCCTCATAGTACAAGTAGCTTTTTTTTCCCTGTTGGGAATGAATGTGGAAAGCTAGCAGAATACTGATCAAGAGCAACAATGTCCTGGGTGGGTTTGACTCTTGCCCACCAGGACAGCTGGGACTTCGGCGCGCTTGTGACTCTGCACAGGATAAGCTGCAGTACTAAATGGATGGATTTGTAATAGTTGTGGCGGTTAGTGGAAGTAACTGGTGAGAGGAGCAATAGTGATCATGCACGCGTGTTTTGATGTTTTTGATTTCGTGGATTATTTCTAGGGCGGCACGGTGGACACCTGGTTAGCACGATGGACTCGCAGTGGGTCCGATTCCGGGCTCTGGAAGTGTATAAATTTAAGCACATATCAAGTCTAATAATAAATGCGGCGCTCGAGAAGCGAAATCATCTTATTTGAGGCACAGCGACTCTGGGAAAAGACAGCAGACGTGTAAGCCGCTTCGCCCGTGGACTGTCGCCATACGGGATGCTCATCCGTCTTGTTAATGTGACAAGAGACAAGGCAGCGGGAAAAAAAAAAAGTGGAAAGGACGGAGGTAAGGCGTTTTGACGGGCTTGCTCACAAGCCGCTAAGTAGCTAACAAGTGAACAACGGCCCGCTGACATCACAGCGGCAACGACACGGAACCCTGCGGCACACCTCATTCATATTCAATTGGAGACGAGGCTGTTTACTCACACGACACTCGCGGGGGACTTCATGGGCGTTGTCGGCCGGCGGCAATGTCATGGACGGGTCAGTGGGGGGGCGAGGGGTTGCTGATGTTGTTGATGATGTTAGCGGACATATAGAGAAACCTGCAACATGAAGAAATGCATGCTGACTGTAACAGGACAGCATACATCCTGTGTGTGTGTGTGTGTGTGTGTGTGTGTGTGTGTGTGTGTGACCATGCATGAAGAGGATGTGACTTTGTGCATTAGGTGGCAGTTACGATGAATACGTGGCAACTGTGGGCATTATTTCAAGTGGTTGTATTTATTCTATTGTTAAAGGTCAAAGTTGTCAATAACTGTCCATCTTTCAGTCCCGCCAGACCCCCGAGGGCGAGTTTCTGCCCCTGGACCAGTGCGAGCTGGACGTGGGCTTCGGCACGGGGGCCGACCAACTCTTCCTGGTCTCGCCACTCACCATCTGCCACGAGATCAACCCCAAGAGCCCATTCTTTGACCTGTCCCAGCGTTCGCTCACCAATGAGCAGTTTGAGATCGTGGTAATCCTGGAGGGCATCGTGGAGACCACCGGTAAGCGGCGACGACTCCTCCGTCTTCGCCTCCTTCATTCCCGTCTCCATCTAAATGGAAATATGAACATTAGTCAGTCAGTGGAGATGGAGCCGCTTTGAAATCTCATTTCGCCGGTGCCTTTCCGGCTCGGCGTAGGTACGAGTGACGGTGACACATGCAGAGGGATCGAATTAGGTGGGTTATTTTATTACCGTGAGATGCCGTGATACTTTTTGCATAACAAGCTCATAGCGGCCGTGTGTCACACTGACGAATGCGTCTCTGTTTTTAAGATGTCAACTGGAAACCGTTTGCGGCGTGGCTCGCCAGAATGTAATCATTGCGGATTGAACCCGTGTCAGATTCAATTAAAAAAAAAATATGAGACAATTTGGCAAATGATTAGAATTGACGTCACGCAAAACTGGAAATCATAATTGCTGACGTCGAATGCAAACACGGAAACGCAACATTGTGGAGTGACAATGTGTCCGATTCGGCGTGACTTTGAGCTCATTCCATTTTTTTTTCTTTGAACGTTGCCAGTCAGCAATTTTTTTTTTTTCTCCCCAACGCCCGCCGTATTTACCGCGACGCTCCTCCCCGGGGTCTGCTACAAATAAATCCCTCCTTTCTTTTCTCTTTCCCAGATAACACTCACTTATAACCCAGCGCTGGAAGACACACCGCTCAGCTCAATAGGCTTAGCCGATTTAAAAAGAGGGAGGAAGAGTGGGGGCTGGGGGTTAGTATGTATCGAGGCAGCCGGGCTGGCCGTGGGGGTCTGCGTTGTGTTGATAGTGCCATTAAACCCAGGCCGCGACGAGAAGTTTATTGCTGCGGTATTCCTGGACAGGGAGGATAAAGCCTCAACTTTAGATGCCTTACGCAGTCCAACACCCCAAAGGAGCTTTTATTGTACGACGAGTACTGGGGGCGAGGGGGTCGTGTAAGCATAAAGCAGAGTAAGATCATCATGGGTGCATGCCACCGATATGCCAACTGATGGTTCCAAAAGCTACATTTGGACATATGACATGGCTTTGGGGCAGAGCACAAAACATGTCGGTGAATTCTTCATCTTAGGGGTTCAGTCGGGCAGGTTTTCCGTTGTGTTGTGCGCCCGGAATAGCAACAGTCAGATGACATAACACCCGAAGGGCACAAGCAGACTCCTACTCAGGAGTCCGAGTGCTCGGTGTAGAAACCAGGTCTTTGTTGATTGTTTATTGACCTTTGAGTGTAACAAAAGGCCAAGAGACCCCCCTCCTGCCCCCTCCCGAAAGGTTCACCAGTTTTGTTGCCCTTGCAGGCATGACGTGCCAGGCGCGCACCTCGTACACAGAGGACGAGGTCTTGTGGGGACATCGCTTCCTGCCCGTGATGTCCCTAGAGGAGGGCTTCTTCCGGGTGGACTACTCGCAGTTCCACAGCACCTTCGAGGTCCCCACGCCGGCGTACAGCGTCAAAGAACACGAGGAGAAGAATTCCTTGCCGTCGCCCGTGTCCACGCCTGCGCTTACCGACAGCCAACGTGCCCGGCGCGACCGCGTTTTCTCCGTGGACTGCATTAATGCGGCGACGGCGCCGATGGATGGCGGCGGCGGCGGGCGGCGTCTGCCCAGCAAGCTGCAGCGGATCAGCTCATCCGGGAAGGAGGACCTCCAGAGGAAGGTGCTGATGCTGAGCTCGCAGCACTCCGAGAAGGCATGCAGCACAGGGGACCTGCCGCTCAAGCTCCAGCGCCTCGGATCTTCTCCGGAGCCCGACGACTCGCTGAAAGTCGGATTCGAACCCATGACCCAGTCCACCGGGGACTTATACCAGCATAGCCTGATGCCCACCTTATGCCCGCCGCAGCCCCGCGCGCACAGCCCACTTTTGTCGGCCGGCAGGAGGCCCGAAGACAACCTACCGGCCAAACTACGCAAGATGAACCGCTGAAGAGATGAAGTCCGCCCTGGAGAGGGCGGCATCGTACAAAATCCCCAAGTGACTACTTATCCATGACTTTTCACGGCACACGTTGGGATTTATTTTTTCGCACAACGAAAATGTGGAGCTGCACAAAATGGACCCCTCTGCATGTACGCTTGTTAGTCAATATTAGTTTTATCAATGAATAAATCACGTTCACATCCAGTCACTCTTGTATACTATTAATTAATTATATTATTAATTATAATTAACATAATTATAATGAATTACTAATGCAGTACAGCAGGATCGGGGGCAATATAAGCTCACCCGTGATCTACAGCTCAAGCTGAACAGGGAGACCTTTGGCAGCTTGTCGGAAAGCGTTGGCTCACGCCCCACTAGTTCAAATTCACCGAGCATCGGAATGTTCACCCACACATACAACGAGAAATATCAAATACTGTTTTTGCCGCTCTGAAATCATTCCGCCGCCACCAACTTGACTGGTATTTCGCTATTCACGGCACCTTCCAAGCACATCGCTGTTGTAGATAGGACAATGATATTCGTTGATCCCATTGCATAATATTGTTAGCTGTGGTAGAATTAATCATTTCGGCACAGTGGTTTGAAATCACGAGTTTAACAGACAGCTGGACATGCCATTTTGTCTCTTGGACATGCTGCTCTTTTTGTGCAGGACAAACGGCGTAAAGGTTGCAAATCAAGACGCAAATAGAGGAGAGGTGTTGACTGGTCGATGGTGCCCGTTGAAAGTCAAAAGCGCAGCTGCTAAACAAACGGCGCCAAACCACGGATCTGCTCACATGAACAGTCTGATGGACTTCGCAAGACAAAACTTTGCTGACCGGACTAAAAGGTCACTTGATAACGACTTGATAGACGGGTTTCGTTACAAGGACTTGAAAATGTGGTTGGTTCAAATGTAATAAAAGAGAGTGTCATATGACGACTATATAATGTCGACTATATGGAATGTCATGAGAGTGTATTTCATTTGCTCCCAAAGGACCAACAATGAGTTGTCAACAAACATCAAAACAAACCCTCACACACACACGTAGCTTCTTCAGGCTGCGTTTTGTCAGCACCGAGAGCACGGTATGCCTTAATTTGTTGGAGGCAGCAGTGATCAATGCTCTGGAAGCCCCCCCCCCACGGCACACTTGGGAGGTAGGCAGGGTTCCTGGCATCCGGCGCTCATTAGAAAACAACTCAACACGAGTTCAGACGGCAAACAGCTGCTCATTTAATGCGGGTGCGTGACGAAATGACAAAATCAGTTGAATCAAATTAAATCAATCAAAAGTATGACGACGCTGTCAAAAGATTTTTTGACTTCACTCAACTTGAGAGGTTTTTATTCAACTATGATACATTAAATTACTGACAACAGCTTTCACACACACACAAAAAAAATCTGCGTTTAAGTATTAGATTTTTTTTTAAAGATAAACAGTATGTGTTGACTGCAAGATAAAGAAAAAAACCTTCCAAAGTAACGTGTAATGCGAGGAAAGTACAATCGTCACACAGCTGTTTAACCTTCTTTCATCTGTGTGGACATACAGCAAAAGCGAATTAAGCATGCAAAAGGAACCCCAAAAGTACATGTATGATATCAATTACAAAAAAATAAATAAAAATACCCACAAAGGACATTTTCACTGTCTGGTTTTGTAAAATGACCCTGATGTCTGTTCAGGTTAAAAATACAGACGACACGAATACTTGATCCAGTGACACTTGAATCATGTCCAAAATCAAATGACTAGTCGTTCATTATTAACACCTTTTTTTTTTTCCTCCAATCTGACAGTCTGTCAGCTTGTTTTGATGTATGTCAAATTCACACACACACACACACACACACACACACGCACACACACACGCACACACATTGTGAGAGTGTTTGTTTTGATGCGTGTCTGAATCCTACACACTCAGCGGAGGGCTAATTGGACCGCCTCTGGGTGGCTAAGAGGGAAGTCGGCCTCAATGAAAGGGATAACAAAAACACACAGCTGTCGGCCGTCAATCCGAAGGTGAGCATTGCCACGGCAACCGGGCGAATACGGAGATTCACAGCATGGTTCAGAAATCAAAATTGGAGTCGTAGAGACGGATTACGTCAATAATTGATCATCACAGAACGTTACGTTGATCTTTTTTTTTTTTTGTGGGTGTGAATTATTCACGACGTGGTCCTCGCCGACAATCCGCCGATGGGACACACCCGACGTAGACGTTTCGGGAAATCAAATGGCGAGGTGTTGAGAGCATCGGGGGGGGTCTCACGGGGTTTGAGGTATCAAATTTTCACGTTAACACCTGTCAGTCTGAAAAACAGGCTCCATTACGGGCAGGTGTGCCTATAAATAACTTTGACGAAGCATTCCTTGTCCAAGAAGACAGGACAATAAAAAAAATGTGCAGTATTTTTTTTTTAATCTCGTCAAAATGCGTGAAAAAAAGAACTTTAAAAAACTGTCTTCAAAATTCCAGTCAAGCATGATGAAATGTACTGTAAAGATACCACAGTAGCTTGACTTAAGAATGCCGGATGAGCACTTTTTCCCAAAGCTGGACAAAAAGCTCGTCGGCGCGACTTCTGCTGTGAAATTGTACCTGTCAATCACACGAGACAGCACCTTTATTTATTCATTCCAAGTTGCCATTTTGTTCTAATCTCCACTCGCACTTGAATGACGTGCACGCTCATGTTTGTTTTGGGGGAAGGTAGGCGACCTATTTCAACACAATGGTGCTTTTTTTAAATAGTTTTAAATGCCACTCTCACGTGAATTAGAGTTTCCATAGACTCCGACAATTATGGGGTCCACGCCATGAAGTGCTTTGTGTCCACGTTTGTTTTCTGGGGAGCGACATGACGTTTTTTGTCCTTCGTGTATTTTTTATTTTTTTTACACATCACTGTCACTTGAATGATTCGCTTTCCAGTAGACTGACAATTATGCGTTTGTTCCACAATGTTGTGTTTTTTTCTTTGTTTTGTCTTTCTACTGTTTATTTTGACTTTTTTTTTCTAAAATTGTGTTTCCCCAACTGAAGGCCTCACACCTAATAAGACCATTTCCTCACGGCCGCTTTTTAAACCATCCATCATTGTACTTGATCAATACAACATCATGCGTGACCAAATAAATATGTCTGTCTAAATAAATATGTCTAGGGGTGGGATGGGGGGGTAGTTTGGCCTCAAATAAGCATTTGTAATTAAAAAAACTTCTTTGTCGTCGCAGCCTCATTTGTACGTGTCAAAGTATAATGAATGTTTCGAGCCAACGCACAGCACAACTCTGTCCCGAGCTCAGACACGTAATTAATTACTTTCCTTTTAGTTCGACCTCTTTTGTTCTCACAAAAAAAAAACCTGCGCGCGTGCACATGCACACACACAAACTTAAAGCAAACTAAAGCAAAGCGGAAAAAAAAATAATAATTACCGAATAAATTGGTGCTCTGAAGCCAAGGAGCCTCCCCTATTATCGCCCCAAACAAAGATGGCTCCAAGGCTCCCCGATTCATTCCAACTTGGCATGTGATGCAGTTGAATGATCAAATCCATCCACGGCAACTTTCGACACATTCATGAGACAGTGTAATATCACTCGCGACAATTGAGGAGCTCAACGACACAAGACAGCCGAGGCAAGTTTGGGAACGTGTGACGGATGATTTGGAGACGCCGCGATGATTTCAGCGGGAACAGGAAGTGCACACTGTGCTTTTTTTTATTGCTTTTTCTGGGCTGCCGGTTTCCCGCTGTCGCCGCTTGATATGCGAACTATTACCTAGTCGTTGATACGTGCGGCCAGAAGCTTTCAAGGTAACCGCACTAAAACTCACAATTCCGAGATAATTCCGACATTGAGATTCAGCGGCACTTATTTGCGTCCCAACTCGCTTTTTCTTTCCTTTTTTTCGCCCCCACAGGCTGACGACACGCCCGACGACAATCAACCGAGCTGACGGCCGTCATATTTATTCATCATCAATTAGTCGTCATGCCGGCTCATCCCGAGCAAACATTAACTCCGAGAACAACGCGTGAACCGACTGCCGCGTCTCCATTCGCACAATTGAAGCGAAGGCTTATAATGGCCCCATTAACATGATAATAATGGGACGGACGCACGTTGATTTTACATCCCGTAAAAGCGCTGGAAAATGTCATCAAAATGAAACGGCTTAAAAAAAAAATAAAGTGGGGCTCAACTTTAATTGGTCGCGATCAATAAAACCATTGCTTCCCAATGTTCTGAACATTTGTTTGGAAATTAGCATCCCTGAGGTTCAAGCGGCCAGATGGGTTGCGACATTGCTCCAGACGAGCGTCCAAAATGCCACTTTGCCACATTGCGTGCTGATGGCGGGAACAAAATGAGAATGTGTGACGCCGCCAGTCTCTTCCCTCACCAAGTACAACCCCGAGTACGGATTCTATACTCCTCTCGCGGCTTGCGCGTCTGAATGAATCATCCCGGAGAGCCATCTGACCGTCAGACGGCAAATGCTTGACTGTCTGTGTACTACTCCAAAAATAATCACGACATCAAATTATACGCGGCGCCGCCATGGCCTCGCCGTGTGCATAACAAACGGTTGATCCTTCGGCCTTCTTGACGCCGTTTCGTCTCACGCTGGCGGCGAGGGAAGAAAATCCGTGGAAATCATGCCAATCTATGAATCAATAAGAGACTGAAATGACGTCTTGAGGGAAAATGGCAACGTTTCACCTCAAATTACCATCATGCTTCGTTTACAGTCTTTTGTTTCGCAACGCGGCGCCATAGCACTAGCTTCCGATGCTTTTTCCCGCAAATACGGTTGAGAAAATCTTGACTAAAATCTGAGGCTAGCAGTTGCTGTGGTCAACCACGGCAAACAGAGGGACTCCAACGTGGGCAATCCAAGTGGTCATTGTGAATAATAATGCCCCCCTGGAGTTTGTTTGGGGGCGGCCGCACTAGCTCGTACCTTCCTGGCCGCAACAAATGAGCGTGTGCAACTTTGCGTCACATAGCACCAGAGGCCCGAAAGCAATAACAATGCAAACCTAATGGACACCTTCCTAATTATGCCTCCCTCAACACCACGACGCGGGAAAATTGCCCTCTCATTGAAGGCAGCGACAGCCCACCGCGGTGAAATGAAAGTCCGCATGGAACTCGACTTAGATGGCAGTGACCGTGAACGGCCGGCGGGAGGAGGCGGGGGTGAGGTGCAGGGGCGGGTGGCGTCTTCGGATACAACAACAAATAATCCAATTTAGGTCTGAAGAAATAACAATCACGACTCGGCGGCCATTTTGTTCTTTTTGATGCAGAGAATTTAGACATGGCATCACACACACACACACACACACGAACATGCTCACGCGCTCACATAAACTCAAATCACACTGCAGCGCACACACACACACACACACACACACACAGCCTCTCACATTGACGCACTCTCTCAAATACATACATTCGCACAATGACGCATTGACAGTGACAATTACACAGACATACTGACTGCCGTACGCACACACACACACACACACACACACACACGCTTATTTGTCCAGTCACTGAGGAAATACAGTATCTCTTCAGATTACCCAGAAGGAAATTACACAATGCAAAACTGCTGTAGGGACTGCACCATCACAATTAATGGACAAAAGTAGAAAGGTACCTGGACTAATAAGCACCACAACAAGAGCCATCACTTGGTGAATTTTTAAGGATGTGCTGCGAACCAAAATTTGAGGTCCGAGGTTTTTCCGCTTGTGACAGAAGTTCCATTTTTAACCTGTGTATCCATTTTTTGTCAATTGTTTTGCTAAGTATTGTGCCATGATTTTTTTTCTCTCCAATTTGAAATATGTGCCTTGGCTCGATAAAGGTCGGGGAAAACACTGGACCAACCTACCGATCAGACAGCACTCGTTAGGCCACGCCTCTTAAAGGCACACACCTAACACACAAATACAACAGTGGAATACGAAAAGTTATTCTGTATCTTTTTATACAATTATTACTATTATTAATCGTTATTTTTCGATGGCAAAACAACAAAAATCAATTTAAGGGGGCCGGTGGGTGGGCTCTAAAAGGACTAATGGCATTTCAACACATTTCATTCATTCATTGAGACAAACGCAAGTGGAAAAACCACCACTGCATCATAACAGGTCTTTTTTGTGGTACGGCGTCGTCTCTTCCGAGTTGTTTTTGCTATTTTACGGCGCAATGCCAAGGTCTCTGATGAGACGCTCTGCTGTTTTTTCCATTTACTTCCACCACACTTCACTGGCAGCTGCGAATTGGAAAAAAGACAGAACATTTCTCACGGGGGGTCTCGTGGGGTCACTTGCCGTGCGCCGGCGGCGTGACGCGACGCTTCCCAAGAACAAGATGCGCACAAAAAAAAAAAAGTGGTGATGCTCGTCCGAGTGCGGCGGGTGCTTTTTGACGGCATGAGAAAGATCTTATTACGGAGACGGATTGAGGCGGAAGCTCCAAGGTCCGAGGGAGGCGCTGATAAGTGGTGTCGTCTCGAACCGAGTCGCAGAGGACTTTGCAGGTCAAATGCACATCTAAAAGTAGTGAAATAAATCTTGATATACGGAAATGTATACTTTTCCCCCCCCTATATTCATTCTTGTTTTAATTCCGTAGGAAATGGTTTAAAAAAAGATATAGGACGGAAATACATTTATCAATAGAAACAAACACGTATTTATCGTTATTAGAAATCTCTTTTTAAGGACTAAAAATGTAGCACAAAGACCAAAGCTACCAGAGGTTTTTTCTTTTCACAATCCTCATGTGGTCTTGTGGGTCAAATTGACCGTCTTAAATTTTACAACCCCTCACCCCACTCCCTGGAAAAACAAAACAAAACATTATGTGCACTTTTAATTTTTAAGCACATATTTTGGGGAAATGACAAAGCATTTTGGGTACAGAAAAGAAACAAACATCAGGAAGTATGTCATCAAATGAGCAGCCGGCCGACTGGCTGACTTTTAATGAGGTCGCGATCAGTGATTGGTGTCCTCCGCACACCAGCAATCGCTTTGTTTCACGCGGCCATATTATTTCTTTGATGTTACTCTTTCTCGCATGGATCTCATTTATCGAGACTTTTAAGATGGCGGCCAAAAAGCCCTTCATGTGTAATTGCTCTGTCTGGACTAGGAGACATCTTTGTCTGCTGTCCTTCAAGACTATCACCCTTTTTAAGCCTCCTGTTCCGCAATAATGCTCCTGGGTCAAAATGACCCGGGGCTTCATTTCGAGGGACAAAAAAAAATCCACACGATTAAGAAAAGCTGCAGGCCTCTTCTTCCTCATTTCCCCTTCACACGTGTCGGCACGTCACGCTAAAATTAGAAGCTCAAAAAAAGGTCAGCGGACGCTGGATGGCATCGCAGCCTTCTGTCCGCCACTCTTGCGATGACAAGCGTGCCAAGTGGCGCGGGAGCGCCCGTGCGCCGCCTTCGGGTGCGGTGGGCCGAAAGGTCACCATCCTCCGAGAGTTAATATTCAAATCGGAGCGGTCGCCGTGCGTACACGGCAGCTGGGGCCCCAACCGAGTCGGAGAAGCTGGGCAAATAGCTCACCGCAGACGTGTCACTCAAATGGCAGGCGCAAGGCGCAAAAATCAATTTTCCTTTTCAGCCCACCACAACGCGAGGCAAAAGCTTAATCCCGCCAGCGACTCATTAATTAAAAAAAAAATACTGGCCCGTGACCTCGCGCGAAAATGTTCTTAAAGCCAGTGAGGAGGAAAGGAAAGTTGTGAATGAGGCCGCAAGCTGCTGATCTCTTGCAAGAAGGAGGCTGTGAAAACATGAGCGCGAACCTACTCTAATGCTTATGAATTATAAAATATTACCTAATATTACTACTAAATATATATATATATATATATATATATATATATATATATATATATATATATATATATATATATATATATATATATATATATATATATATATACACATTTTTGGGGAAAAAAGTTTTGGACTTGTTTTAGTGTTTTACATAGCGGCATGTAATTTTTGAAAAAAAATACAATGTAAGACAGTGGACAGGCCCACATTTGGGAGCGGATGCAAAAGCTTGATTTTTAACCTTTTTTTGGGGCTTTTTTTAATCATTCAGATTTTCCACCCTACTTTCATGAAAATCATGACAATGAGAATGAAGGTGCAACAATTCAACGCCAGCCCCAACTCAGACATATCAACAGACTTCAAGTATTCCAAAGTGGCCTCGTTCAAAGCCCATCTTCGTGGAGGCGAACCGAGTGGATGACTCTGAGCACCGACCTGCACATGCGGGATGAGAAGGCAAGTCTCTCTCTCTCAAGTGGACACTCGGGTGCTCGACCGGTTCATAAACATCTCTGTTGTTTTGCTTTGCAAGGATGAAATGCTTGCACTTCATCACAAGCCTGGCTTCGGTGTTCAAGCCTGTCCCCAGTGAGGGTTGAAATGATTTATGGCTTCTGAGCTGAAGAAAGGGTTAGGATTTTAAGCAAATATTCATTTTTTTCAAGACATGCATGTAAATGGCTATAAATGTAAACTTTTTTTCTTCTCCTGCATACACATCATGAATTTGAAAGTGTTCATCCTAGGATGTGATCAGCAATAAGAAAAGTGCATCTGCGTAAGACCAAGCAGCACTTCTCTTACTCAAAGCCACAACAGCGTCAAAATGTTAGCGCGGTGTGGAGACTCTTTGAAAGTCCTCACACACGTCAATCAGCAGCCCTGGTGTTTGGGATTATCATTATTTGGTACAGGCGAGGCGCTGGCAGGCTTGACGGTGGAATGAATCATCTCCGCCATGACCTTGCGCATCCTGCTCAGTTTGCACAGCCCCACCTATCGGCCTCGGGTAAATGTTGCCATTAGCATTTTGACATTTGCGCTGTGGAGCATCGGGTATTAAAACCCACGTTTGCCATTGGGCCGCAGTCAGCGGTGTACTCTCATCTTTTTGCAGACGCCATTACACAAGTTGCTATCATCGCTATCTTGATTTACAACTGCCTGAGGTATTTTTTTTTTTCCAATCTGGGTCATGGTTTCAAAGAATGGTTTGGGTTTCAAGTCCCTTATTCGAAACCCAAACTATTTGAATATTAAAATGAGATGTAGATTACCATGTTAGCTTCCCAGGCTAAATAGCCACCAACTGGCTAGCTTCCACATGCTTGCCACTTGCGAACCAAATTGTTTTACATGTTGCGGACCGCTGAATGCCACATGCTAAGATAGGAACCTGCAGTAACGATTAATGACGAAACCTGCATTAGAAATGTGAAATATATTCCTCCTCTCGGTTGGAAACAGTGAAAGTAATTCAATATGGCGTGACGCCGTCCTAAGAAACTTCTCTTCAGGGAGCACTCAGCGACGGCCGTGTAGGCGGGCCTCACCTCTCAACCCATTGTGTGAGTGTATACGTGTGTGTGTGTGTGTGGGCGCGCACCCCATCGATAATTAACCCAATTACAAACTGTATCCAAGCCATAGCATTATGTTGGAGGGCTTGCGGTAAAGAGCGAAAGGCGTAACGCGTAGTTGCTAATTCATGCCTACTTGAAATAAGAGGATGCATCCATGTTGCTTCAATTGCAACATTATTTCATGAGGAGAAAACACATTATAAACGCAATAAATGTCACTGTAGCGCCAAGGTAAAGGGTTTAAAATAGGTTTGGATTGGTGTATCAGGCTATTGATGTCCTGGTCAATAACAGTTCGTTTGGTTCAGATTAGGCTATGATCCACTATTATTAAAATGTTTGAAAATTCAGCCCCTAAAACCAGATTCACAAAATGTTATGAAAATCGATAGGTGTTTCTATCATTACCACACGCATAAAAAAGTCTTAAGAAGCTATGCTCAAAAAGACACAGGAAGTCTGTCCTTTAGGTTTGAAGCAGAGTAGCATTTTGGCTAGGTAGCATCCTCCAGCATGTTGGGGGAAATTCAGCCCCAGAAGAAAGTTCATTCCATCAAATTAGGATGATTTGGGGAAAGTAAGCCAGGCCTATCACGAATAGACCTACACACAAAAGTCTCAAGAAGCCACCACACAGAAAAGACACCGGATGTCAACTGTTTTGGGCGACAGTGGCCTTGCTAGGCTCATTTTCGACCATTTCCAAGAACACCCAAAATCGTAATTCTACTCTACAAGGTCAGCGCTTGCTCAAACTATCTTGTGTGATGAAGGTCCCAAATTTAAGAGATCACGCATCAGGATGATAAAGTCAACAGGGACACCGTATTAACACAACAGGCACAAATACATTCCTCTGAGCTTCGCAGTGTAATGGCCTCTTCTCCTGTCATGCGGCAGTCTCGTTACAGTTGATGGCCAATTAGAGACTTCAGTTAACAACCACTCTTTCTTGCAGTGATGCTCTCGGACGTGATTAGGTCCTGAGAGCTCACACTTCAAACCTGCGGTGCTTGGAATGATCCCGTATTAGCGTCGGAAATATGGAGACTTGCGTAAGCACAATGACAAATTTGGTCTATGCGGTATTGCGTTGTATGCCCACGTGTGTGCCTTATCAAGAAGCGCGCCACATTTATTAGATTTTATCGACATCGTCACCTTCAAGCGGTAAAATGTCATTTGAAAAAATAATAAATAAAAAGTGCGGTCCCGCTGCGAGTACCGCCCTTCCCATTGGCGCCACGGACCACAGCGTGCTCGTCCTCTGGGGCGGCGTCATTTATCACAGGCAGTGCTGATAAATGGAGGTGAAGGGACAAGATTAAACAGATGAAGTGAGACCGTGAGCCCCGCAGTGCCGCGCGTCATCACGCGAGATACCTTTGGCCTGGTTTGGGACGTGTGTCCTGAGACATACACACAAAAATTCGTTTGGTCGTCTTTTGACACATTTCTTGCATTGCTCTGAAAACTACCAAAACAAGCAGGGGAATTTGTTTCAAAATGGTTGCTTGAAGGCAAAATAACCAATTTTCTGCTCCATTCCTGGCGGACATTTTTGTGCAGTCACATCATAAATATGTCTGCCCAATTCAGTGTCGTTAAGTGGAACTGGGGTTGGAGGCTAATTTTTCTAACTTTCCAGGGGGCTTGATGGGGGGAATTCAACCAAAATGGTTGCTTTAACTCTAAATGACTGGCTTTCTGTTAAATTTTTGATTAGAGTTCCTGACACTTTTTTGTGTGTGTATTCCGCTACGAGAGAGACAGCCACCAAATGTTGTGCCAATTGGTGAAAAATGGCGTTGGGGTTAATGCTTTTCAAATTTTCCAGCAGGCGAAATTGAGTGAGCCCTGAAACATCATATTCAGTATTTTGACCTGGACAAACATGCTCGCAAAAGATGGAGAGTGACAAAATTAGTATAGTAGGGAAGAGTCAAAACTTCAACACAACAGTGGGATTCATTTTAACCCCCCTGTGAAATTACGCAATAACGACAGGGGAGTGTGTCTGAGTGTATGTGCGCAAATGGAAGAAATGGATGCAGACAGAAGGTGTGAATGAATCAGGGTGAAGGGGACCGTTACATGGGATGTTCTGACATGACCCCGGTGGAGGTGCCAACAAGGCATTGACAGATGATTAGCATGTGTCATTGTTATCCGGGGGACATGATAGCACTTGACACGTGAACGGAACTTTCCAGAAGAAGAGAAGGTGGCGAGTGTCTGGAATGTTCCATTACATAGGAGGCCACTAGGAGAGGAACTAGGGTCATTTCCATGTAATCCAAGGAACACACAGATGAAGATCAGTGCACATGGAAGTAGTATTGACGTCTTGCAATTAAAGGCGCTAGTTAAGTTAAATGAATTAAATAACCTCTGTCTCTTAAACTAGGAGTAAAGTAATTGTTTACTATGCAGAGTCAGTGAGTATCAGGGAACTATTTGATTTTCAGATCCAATGATAAGGTCGAAAGCATATGAGTAAAATGAAAGCTACGGTAAGTCCAATGTCCCGCAGGTCATTTTAGCAAATTTGTGGCCATAAAACATGACATTTTCTTTGACTCCACCCCACCCCGCTTCGAAACCAACACTGGAAAAGAAGTGGCAACTATTCAACATTTCCAGCACAAGTGCATTGATATTAGCATAAAAATAGGGGATTACTCGTCGGCGTTCGACTACCTTGTTTTGAAATGACAAACACGGATATGGGATGCACTTGACATAAATAGAGGAATATGCATTGAGAAGATAGCAGGGGATACATTAGCCTGCTGTCAGAAAACACTTCTATGACTTTTTTTTACCCTTTTTTTTTAACAGAAGGAAGCATTGCAGCAAAAGACCATTGATCGTTAACATGTAATCACAGTTGGCCGCTTTAGAGGGAATAAGACTAATTGGATTGCTGGTGTCGCAGATCTTAATCAGGCGAGAGCGCGGACAGCAAGACCGTCCATCTTCAGCACCGACACACAAGAACGATTAGGCCACTTTAAAGTCCTTCGCGCCTCTTGCGCTGCAATATAAATTTGCAAAAGGCCGAGATTTGCGCTCTTCGCAATCAGGACGAAGGGAGTGAGGTGCGTGTAGTGAAGTAGAACTAGCTTGTAAAGCTGATTGCAAGAGGAGGCTAGTGCTACATGTTAACAGCCTGATGATTAATCGAAGCGAAACTGCGCACAGGAGCTTTTTAAATCACCAGTTCACCACCGAAAGAAGCTCAGATGGGATGTAACAGGTGTTAGAACATTCCTATTGCAGGTTTTCATCACATCCCATGATAATGTGTCACAACAGAGTAAGAATTAATTTTATATCTGGAAGCCTTGATCAAAATGGCCATGCTAGCATGCTAAAGTTAAGACTCGCCTCAGGGGGTTTCAGCTAAATCAGATAGTGGTTAATTACTTATGACCTAAGAATAATACAGGCATATATATATATATATATATATATATATATATATATATATATATATATATACTTTTTAATCACTCCTATATCGTGCTGTATTGTTTAGCTAGCTGTATTAGCAGCCTAATTCAAAGTATTAATATTAAGTAACACATATTTCTGCATTGTATGGACACATTAAATGAATAGACACTGAATATTTGTTGTGCAAAGTAAAATACTCAAAGTCCTTGTTCTTTTAATACATGAAATGATGTTATATGCTAACGTTAGCTAAAGTACCGGTAGCTTTATGGGTACCAAGAGTGTAAAAATGCAACATTCATATGTTGTGTTCTTTTTGAAACAAAATTAGCTTGAACAAAGCAAAAAAAAACAAATCTATGACGATATAACACAGTACATCTTGTTTTATGACCGCACACGATCAATAGTGAGTCTTCTTTTCAAGAAACTAAAAATGTAATATAGTTTTGTATTGATTGCTGGTTTACCTCATGAAACTGTGCTAGCTTCGTCTGACTTTTTTTTATTTTTAAATAAAGCGTCGTATCCTTTCAGGAAAAAGCAATGGTGTTATTTAAAACAAACACCAAGAGTACTGTTATAAAATATTGTGACTTTCGGTGGGTGGCCATTCAATATCGCTCAGTTTGATGGGAATATTTCTCGAAAAACGAGAGTTGTAAATTGAATGCGGGGCTATTACATTTTTCAATATTTTGCCTCTATTTGCTCAACGACCAATACAATAAAACAGAGTGTGTTAGCAGTCCTGAAAGAGACCAATCTGATTAGTTTCTGAAAAAGATTGCTTGACGTAAAGGAAGCTTGCTTTTTCAGAACGGGGAAGGTCGTCCCCAGCAACGGGGGCATAGGGCGCATTTGTTTGTACAGTCATTACAAGCCTCTCCATCCTCGGCCCTGTTGTCTTAGTGGCGGCATCCCCCACTCCCACCAAAACACCCCCACCCCCCCAGGCGCCTTTCATCTCCATCGTCACGGGAACAGGAGCCACAAGGGAGAGGCAGTCGGCAGGAAATTAGACGCATGACAAGATAAGAGGCAGCGTTCTGTCTGTATCGGTTCCCTGGCAACTGGCGGGAGCAGCTGGGGATGACTAAGAGGAAAAAAAAAAAAAAAGGTAACCGCTGATATGAGCGCTGCCTTTGTCTTCTTTAAATCTCACCAAAATAAAAAGTTTTACACTATGCTCGAAGCTAGACGGCAGCAAGGCTATCTGGCCGCATCGGCGCAGGGCCCATCGCTCACTCCGCTTTATGGCCTGGTACATGAGAGCGGTCTGATAAAATGTTATTAAAGCTGCCGTCCCGCTTCCCCACCACTGTAATGAAACTTCAACAGACCGCTTCTTCTCTGACGCACTTTGGGAGATGACGAAAAAGTGAGTGAAAGACAGTTAAAGTTCAAGAACAGCATTTAAGAATGCTGGATAATGTGAGGATACAAAAACTCCACGTTTCATCTTAGCAGTGCGGCTCATTTCAGTTTGGCACGGTATTCATTTGATGGCATTTTCATTGTAGAGACTTGAACAACCTTACCCCCAAAGTCACAGGTGGCAAACTCAAGGCCCGGGGGCCAGATCTGGCCCGCCGCATCATTTTATGTGGCCCTAGAAAACCAAATCAACTTACATGATGCTTGCTAAAATCTCTACCAAAATTCATCTTCTCATACGTAATAAGTAAGAGAGATATTGTAACCATTTTCTTGTTGCCAAATCCCTCATAACAGTGATTTAAACAGTTGAATAAACTGTTATTCTTGACTTCTTTCTATGGTTTCCCAAAATGGATTTGACAAAACAGGACTTAAGAGAGAAAGAAAAAAAAACAACGCTCTGTGATTGACCGGCAACTAATCTTAGTGATCGTGTGAAAGTGATCTACTGAAATGTGAGAGCACAATGATGAGGAATTCTATCAGCCATCACGTCTCCTCGCCGTAGATTTCAAACAGAGAAAGGTTGCAGCGATGAGGGCAAGGGGTCCTTTTTAATAACAAGGTGGCGATACGGTAATGAGCCGGCGGGCGAAGAAGCGGCCAGATAAATCAGTGTGACACGCCAAATCAACGAGAGAAAAATGAGCATCTGCTCGCACTGACAGGCTGATAAAATACAAGAAAGGGATGTGAAGGCCAAGGGTGTCCAAGTACTGTTGTCCACATGAAGTTCTGGTTAACTCCCAAAACGATCGCCACCCCCCTTTGACCTTTTGGTTTTGACGGTAAAATTGATCCACGGTGAAGTCACAGCGGGATCATGTGGAACATTCCAGCATCAATGCTTGAGAAAAAAAAAAACGCTGACCTTCAAGCGCGTCGCACAGTGGGTGATCGGTAAGAACAACAAGTGTTTGACAAACCATTTGACATTTAGCTCACCGCTAACCGCCATTGTGCCGTTGCCAACGACAAGCTGGGCGCCAGGACGAGGGCGCGAACTACGATACCCAAAGTGTGTTTCCTCGACGCCATTTCAATGTGTAGTATTTTGCGCAAATATTTTTCATCCACTGGATTTTTTTTGTCAAGTACCAAGTATCATTTTCTAATATTTGTGTCTTATTTTTGTCCCGTGCACGATGTGTTCATTTTTCATACATTCTGTATTATTTATTTGATTATAACTTTTAATCGTTCTATACATTTTTGATTGTGTATTTTTTCAGTATTTTATTCCACACGTCATGGCTGCTGTATTGGCAATAATAGTATGCGCAAATGTCCCTCATCTTTTGACTGGTGCCGCTCCCCATTAGCAAATACCAGCCATAGTTCTTTGAGAGGAGAATTGTAATATAATACTTAAAACTGTGTGTGGGTGAGAGCAAGAGATGAGTTTATTAGCCATGGAAGTCGTGTGTGTGTGTGTGTGTGTGTGTGTGTGTGTGTGTGTGTGTGTGTGTGTGTGTGTCTGTGAGAGCACACTAATGACTCGTCAAATAAAGGCATGTGTGACAAGTCTTTTTTGTGTGTGCACTTGTGTGTTGTCCAGCATTGGCTCCAACTTATAAATACTGTGGGGGAAAACAAACAAACAACCCCCCACACACACACACACACACACGCAAACACACGCAAATGCGTATTGTCGCTGCCAGATTGGCTCCTTTTTTTTAGTTATGACAAAGTTGTACTTCTTTTCTCAGGCCAGACGCAGTAGCAGGATGAATAAAAAGTCGCAGAGATGTGCTGGAGTCTGTTTTGGCTCCAGTTTGAGCCCAATTAGCTCTTTTCCTACTTTTCTCAAAAACAACATTTTTGAAGAAGTTATTACCTGCCGGACAACTGTCCAAAGTTACTTGCAGTTAATACTGGAAATTAGTAATTTAAATGGGAAAAACTCATTTTTTTCTCCCTCAAAGATAAAAAAACATTGCAAATGTCGATTTGGGGGGGGGGGGGGGGGTTTAAAAGGATGTTTCCCCCCCCTTTCTTTCTGTAATCGGCCAAGAATTATGTCATATCCCCGCCCCAAATCATTGCATTTGGGCCTCAACATATCGTCATCAAAATATATTTATTTATTTTTACAACTGAGCCAGTGAGAACTTCTGACTCAACTTTTGCAAGGTTTTTATGTTTCCAATAAAATCGGGGTGGTAGAGTGTATTTTTGATGATTTGTATGGCAGATTTTAGCACCCCCATTTCTTTTAATTAGGTCAATCAAATTAGATTATTCATATTTTTTGCTTTAACTAGTTTAAATGTAAAAAATGTAGTCCAATAATGGTCTATTCAAATCTATCACTATTTCTCGAACGACGATAAAAACATTCAAACATTTTGTTTGTTTGTGGCTCCCTCGGCGCTGCCGTTTCATTTAGCGAGCGAGTTCAAATGCGTTTGGCCATAACTCGGGTGTTGAGCGGCCTCCTGGGAAGTCAGCGCGGCTGATGAGCCCTGCGAGATGTTGCGCGCCTCCCGGGAGGGTTCGGGCTCAGCTGGCACTCAGCTAAGCGTCCCGTAGGAAGCGTCGTCCTCGCCGGGGACGCTTAGCCAACAACAATGCAGTCATGGGTGCACAGATACACAGGGGGCGGGGGGTAAAAAAAAAGCTTATGTACGCACCTGAGCCGCAGCGCTCTCACGCTCTCATGCTCCAATTGTCACATACGGCTTCGAGGAAAAAGCTGCCATGGAAATCACATCTGACTTTGCTCTGAGGAGGAGGAAGAAGAAGAGGAAGAAGAGTTGAGGTCTGCCTTGAATAAACAAAAGCGCACAAGGAGGGTGAGGATGGTCATGTCAAGTGCGGCAGGTTTGCAGGCTCCATGCCAGCAAGCAGACAAAACAGAAAACAAACATCATGGACTGAGATAATAGCGAGAACAGCAACATACTCGTAAATATACGCATCAGTGACGTGCGTGAGGTTCATGGCTGGTGAGGCACTGATATTAGTCAGATTCAAAGATTTATCGGTCGAACACAGAGCGGCGCATTGACTTCATCTTAAGAAAGTCTGCTCGCTTGATTAATCATCTTGAACATAATTAAAGAACTAAAAAAATAAAACCTGTTTGAGTGTAAATGACCCCAGTGGACACTCAAAACAAGAAGACACGAATGTTAAACATTCCAGGTCATTATCAAGTGTTCAGCTCGAATATGCTTGATGTTGTTCTCCATTTATGTGAAAGTAAACCTTCTTTAATATTTTATTTCTTCTTTTTGCCTGAGCAATATAAAACATGAACTGGGTAGCCCGTCAATTTTTAAGGCCGAAAACAAAAACAAATGAATCACTTTGTTATGGCTAACTTGGCGCTCTCACAAAAGTAGATCTGGACTGGAGTTTGTTTTTCCATTGCTGTTTGTACCCATAGCATTAGTTAGCATGAACCTTTAATTAAAGTCTTAAAGTTTTTGTGGGAAAACTTTTCAGATTGTTTTCACAAACGTATGGATTGATTCTTCTTTCAAATGGGTACATTTAACAGGTGCATTTTCTACTGTATCAACTGAGGTATTTGATGGAAGCCTGATTTTGTTTGGGGGAGAGAGCCCCAATTGATTTTCTCTTACCCCACGTAGCCGCAAATCAGGCCAAATGGGTGACAAAAGAACAAGTCAGCACACTAATCGTGTCACTTGAGCCAGTCTTGGATCTCAATATTCCATTTGACATCACACAAGTATAGATTTGTCCTCTGACGGTCTCTCCCAAATGAGTTATTAAAGCTGTCTTAGCTTTGCTATGTTTTCATTAGCGGGAGAGTCCTCACTGAATCGCCGAAGCATGACTACAGTACGGCTCCATGATGATGTCGTCGGCAGACGTGCTCACCGTTTGCGGAGAACGAAGCGTGGGTGTCACTCAAGCCCCGAGTGCAACGCCGTTTTTGTTTGAACTCTTCGCCACTCCACAGCGGGAGTGGGCGAGCGGCTCAGGAAAATACAGAGGCTTTTCCCCGGTGCGCGCCGAATTGGAGGCTACACAACATGAAATCCACTGCGAGGGAGTAGGGGTCGTGGGGTGGGGTGGGGGGGCGATAGTTCTGGCCATTAAGTGAATGTCCTCCTCAGGATTCTGTCGAGTCATGGTTTTTTTCTGCTAAGTGCTAAAATTAGCATTTCAACGCTAATTCGCGGCAAGTGTCAATTAGCCAGCTTGACCCGTTGCGACGTGCTTTGCTGGTGTCCGGTGATTTCCGCAGATATACGTTTATTCATTGTCATCCTCTGTGTCGTTTTATGAGCTGCATATTCACAAGCGATGAGTTGATCATTGACAGTGTTTCTCTGCGGGGATTTTACACAACGCGAGAAGCAAGTGGGAGAGAAACTGTCGTCTCGCATGTTGGGATGCTGTTGCCCAATGAATGCAAATCAGATCTGAAGCTGTGACCGGGCTATGATTGATGGCCGTTACGGTGACTCCACACTTCTCGTTTCCACTTGCTGTGGAAATGAACATTTACATCTGAAGCGCACGACCAGGAGATGAACTTGGTTAATTTGGCCGTGATTGGACAAGCAGTGTGAGAAAAGCGAGTGCTGCGACTTTCCGGTCTCAGATCCGTCGATATCACGCACGCGCGCTCAGAGATTAGGGTGAGAAACCAAGGAGAGGCAAAGCGAGCAATGCGGAGATAAAAAAGAGAGGAAGGCCGCTAATCCTATTTGCACTCCCTTCAATCGACGTGTGGAGTGGAAAAGGGTGTTATGAGAAAAATATGACTTCAAAAATAAACCCCTTATTTTGGCTGGTGACCCCGATTGAAAAACCGAAACCCATTCCTGAAACTGATGTGAAACCGTTTTGAAGCCCCTTAACACTTGCTCAAAACCTTTGCTTGAGTAACTTTAACACCGTATTGAAACTCTCATTTCCAACCATAAACTAGGTTTGTCAACTCAAATTTAAAAACCTGACCTTGAATTTCAACTTCCACTTGAAAGCCTAACGTTTACTTGGAGCTTTAGCTTTAAACACTGAACCTGTCTTAAAAACCTGACTCGAAAAGCAAAAAGACTGTCTTGAACCATCATATTTAACCACCAACATCATATTGGAGCCCAAATGAGAAAACCTAAACATGGCTTTAAAGCACCAATTTAAAAGCAAAATATTACCGTGACACCATCATTTGAAACCATAAGCTTGAAATTCAAATTCTTCCACTCGGAAGCTGAGCGAGACACAGTCTAAAACCTAACCCGGGCTTGTAAACCCTCCTTTAAAAACCTATTCTTGAATTTAAAGCTCATTTGAAAAGCAAAATGTTGTTCTCAAAACCCTCATTTAAAACCCTAACCACCCTGGCATCTAGACCAGTTGTACCGCCTCACAGAAAGGCTTCCATTTGGAAGATGAAAACATACGGAGCAGGAAATGTCTGCAAAGAGATGACTGTAACGGGATGAAGAAGACCATTGTATTACAAGCACACGACAACATCCCCTTAATCTCCAAGGAAAGTGACAAAAGACCAGTTTTGTCTTCCGCCTTTCCTGGCAAGAAAAAGAAGATGAAGGGCTCGAAGAGGATCTAATTCCCTTCAAAACGATGCCAACGGGAATGAAGAAGCGGCAGAAATACTTGGGCAAGTGCCCGTTGGAGTCTCATTGCTTCTCAAGGACGTTGCACCATTCTGCAAACCCCCTCCCACCCGACATCTTCACCACCATCGTGATCATCATCGTCATCATCGTCGTTGTCTCCACCCCAACATACAAAAGAATTCCCAGCAGCATTTACGTACATATTCCAGCTAAAGTGACACCACCAACTAGTGGCCCGGTATGCATATTACAGCATGTTACCACCAATGTGAAACATCTAACCCTGGCTCAAAACCTTACTTTGAAACGTTCTTTGCGTCACCAAAAGCCCATCCGTCCTTTCATGTTGGACTGACACCCGCCGAGGCATCACTCGGCCCAGCAAATACTTCAATTATATCATGATGGTGTCTCCCTGTCCATCTCTGTCGCGGTGTCTTCTGAAGCCACTGCTGACGTTTGATAAGCTGTCGAGTGCCTATTGAGAAACTCTTCACCTGCTGACGAAGGGCCCGAGAGGAAATGATGTACATTACTGTGGGAATCATAGAAAAAAAAAACACACCTGCCCTAACCACGCTCCAACCAGCGGCTGAGACACCAGACTTTATGAAAAGACAGTGGAATTATCTCTATGCTGGCAATGTGGCAAAGTCACATTGGGCGCGGGTCATTAACTAGATGATTGGTGTACAAGTGCAGTGCTTAAAAAGTTAAAGAGAGAAGGGAAAGAGGGTCCCTTTACAGATGTGCTTCCTGACAGCTCTGCAGCCATACAGCAATAAATGGACTAAATACAGTTTGACAATGAATAAAGTCATGCTAGAAGTCAAAAATTGTAAATGTAACACGGTTTAAAAATGAATGCATGACATTCTGGACTAAAAACTACATTTGAAAAGTGATTGAAACCCCGCTTTTGTCCGTTGTAATGAAAAGCAACAACAATAAAAAGGAATACTTCTCCAGTCACGTTTTGGAGTGAGAGAGGGGGGATTGACAACCAGACAAACATTATTTTAGAGGCACTACACATGCGTTCAGCTTTGATAAATCGGCATTACTTTACTTTTTGTTGGTCTGACCGGATTTTGGATGCATCCAAGCAGGCATGACAAAATGACTTCAGACTTGCATGTGTGACACGATACGGGTACTTCAGATGGCGTGTGACGTCACCACATACTTCGATGCCAAACCGGAAGTATATTTCTTCGCCAAAAAGGATAAATGCTTTAAATGTAATACCACGCATGATATGTAATTCATTTATTAAATGTGTATATATATGAATGTATTCAAAGTATAACGAACATGTACTTACAGAAACTTTGGTTACGGTACTATGCTTGTTGGGTAAAGCAGTCGCCGCGCGCCATCTAACGTTGAGTCTGCACACGACCAGTCCAAAAAGGTGACTGAGCGGGCGCGCGCGTACCAAAAAGTTTTCATTCATTGGCTGATTCTCCGGAGGCGCGTTCACGTGTCCTCGTTGTCTGGAGATGTCTGCGACGTCTCCGCTCCGCCTTCGTCCTGCTGTTGAACGAGGAGGTGTAAACTTTTTTTGGTTTGTTTGTTTTAGTTTTGGGTGGTGAAATGTAAGGTAAGTCATATTTCTGTTTGTAGGACTTTTTTTTTGCGGAAAACAAGTTAAGCGTTTATAGTTTATGACAGTTTAATTGCAGTGTTGATTCACTGTCTTTGTCTCTTCCATAGTATTTGAAATGCACACACCCTATTGGAGCAATGCATTTGAGAGCAAAAAAATAGCTCCATATCAGAAAAAAACGTTTTGTTTTTAATTTAATCATCCGAGTTTTATAATGGACTTTACTGTCTATTATCGTCAATTGCTGCCATTATTTATGAGCCTTCTTGTGTGAATAAGTGCTGTGGAATAATGTGGACGTGTTGAATTTGTGACTTTTCAATTTTATAAAATGTGTGCCTTTTTCCGAGGGCATAATGCTGAGTTTTGTTCAGAGAAAAGCTCCGTATGACACGGGCCACTTAACCCAAAAATAATCAGATTAAAGAATTACAGCATTCCTCAGTAGAGTGTGGCGCCAAGGGATGGCTTGCATAATTACGTTGAAAAAGAAACGTTAATATTGTGTATAGAAAAAACACGATTTTGCAACAAAGTCGTTGACAGTGGGAAAGAGGACAAGTGATAACATATATATAGTTAATAATAATATATATATATATTTTTTAACATTCTCCGCAGATGAACTACCGTCCCTAAACTCGACCCTCGAACCAGTCGCTATCCCGGTCGCTATCCCGGTCGTCGCCATGGAGACAGTGGTGATTGTGGCCATTGGGGTGCTGGCCACCATCTTCCTGGCATCCTTGGCCGCCCTGGTGGTGGTTTGCCGTCATCGTTACTGCCACCCTCACCACCTGCTTCACCACTTTGATTCCAAGTGGGCATCTGGACCAATCATTCGGTAAACCTGATATTGTAACAAATGATTGACACGCACTTCCCGCTCCGTCAGACCTACAGTGGACCTCATTGGCGCCATGGAGACGCAGAGCGAGTTGTCTGAGCTGGAACTGGACGACGTGGTCATCACCAACCCGCACATTGAGGCCATCCTGGAGAACGAGGACTGGATCGAGGATGCCTCGTATGTTTTCAGCATCAGCGTCCATCCAAGGCGGTGTACACCCTGGACGGATCAAATTATGTCTTTTCTTTTCACAGCGGATTGGTCTCTCACTGCATCGCTATCCTGAAGGTAATGGAAGCCAACTTTCTGTTGTTACTGATGGACGCTAACGGCATTTTTCTTTGTAGATATGCCACACGCTGACAGAGAAACTGGTTGCCCTGACGATGGGCTCCGGGGCCAAAGTCAAAGCGCCGGCCAGCCTGAGCGACATCATCACTGTGGCAAAGCGCATCAGCCCCAGGTGATGTCTCTCGACTGGATTACAGTACTGTACCGCACTTTATTTTGGAGTCAGGCCGATCCTCCCTCAAGCGTCTCCAGTTGGTTCAAAATACTGCTGCTCGCCTCCTAATTGGGTCTCATAGGAGAGAGCGCATCTACTTTTGGCGTCCCCTCACTGGCTCTATGTACATTTTAGAGGTCATGTCACATTTTTATTCTTTGCCTTTCGACTTGGCATGAGACTCTGCATTGATTTAGTGTTTTACAGTTTCCTGTTTTAATATGTCAGATTTTGACTTTATGTACATCAATTTGTATGCAGCTGTGGTTGTTTTTTTATACATAAAGTTAAGTTGAGTTTGTTGACCTCTTAGCCAAGTGGCTAACATGTCAACAGACATTTTTTGTTTTGTTTATATTTAATAGGGTGGACGATGTGGTACGATCCATGTACCCACCTTTGGACCCAATCCTGCTGGATGCGAGGTAAGAAAATAAATAATCAATTAAAAAAAGGTTACAGTTGTTTTGTCACATCACCATGGAAGTGTAACAGTGACGAACAAAGAGTAGTGCGATGATAACGACAGTGCAGGAAATTGAGAGATTAACTTCTTTCGCAGTCAGATCCCAATCCTCTACCAAAGAACAACAAAAAACATGGCCGACAATAGCGACGAGGCTGTCAACTAGCATTAGCGACAATGTAATATCGTCAACACAATGCACAGTTTGCCGTCGGAATGGTTTGAATTAAAGGTATTCTAAAGGAATTTTAGTGTGAAATATGGAATTCTGAAAAATTGGGAATTATTGGACTGTGAAAATTTGAGCTCGGAGTCCTGAATAAGCTGTACATTTTTGAAGTTGAATGGTTTGAATCCGTTGAGAAACCAGCACCCGTGCAATTTGCATCTTGTAATTTAAATGTGGTAAACGTCTCCATTTGGAGTGCAAAAGAATTGAAGTGTGACAATAAAGAAACAAGACTGTCACACTCTTGTATCGTACCTTTGAATGAAATCCAAGCCGCCTGCCATTTTTGACGTTTCTCCCACCACCGCAGAGCAACCGCTCTTCTCCTGTCGGTCAGCCACCTGGTCCTGGTCACCCGCAACGCCTGCCACATGTCGGGCAGCCTGGATTGGATCGACCAATCGCTGCATGCGGCCGAGGACCACATGGTGGTGCTGAGGGAAGCGGCCCTGGCCTCCGAGCCGGATCGTGGACTCCTCAACGGGTTTGAGGGCCAGAGGGAGCATGCCATCTAGGCCACCACTGGAACTTTGAATGCAGCACCAGCACATCAGGCTTCAAACATTCGTTCAAACCTTCAACCTTGATTCAAATCCCAACCCTGTTTTGAAATGCTACTTTGAAACCCTGCTTGAAACCCTAACGGTGACTTCAAATCCCATTTTGAAAAGCTAATTTCAATCCTTAACCCCAATAAAGAGCTAATCCTGGTTTGAAACCCCAATCCTGGCATTAAAAACCTGATTTGAAACCCCGATCCTGTCTTGAAACCCTGATCTGAAACCCTAATCATTGATTCAAATCTTAACCCTAATTTGAAACCCCAATCCTGATTTTCAAACCCCAATCCTGCCTTAAAAACATATTTTAAATCCTTCACCTCACCAAAACACTAATCCTGATTTGAAACTCTGATCCTGTTTTAAAACCCTAATCCAGTCTTGGAATCCTGACATGAAACTCAAATTACTGCTTCAAATGCTGTGACGCCTAATTTGAAATCCTATCCCTGTCCTGAACCACGAATTGGAAACCCTCAATCTGGCTCGAAACCCAACTTCGAAACCTGTTTACGTGTGACTAAAGTCCAGACGTTCTTTGATGCTTGAGCGACAGCCGCCTCCGCAGTTCTCGGCGATCTAAACCTCAGCACTGTCTTGAGCATGAGGGCGAGGCGCCGAGGATGAGAAAATCAAAGAAAAAGTCGATGACTAATGATCGTTTCGTCTATTTTCTCAACAAATTTGGTCAAAATCCCAAATCCATGAAAGACTTTTCTCGCAGTGATGGTATAAAAATCCACTCTCACACGGAGGATTAGTCTAATAATCCAATAAACTGTGGTCTGTGGGGTTTTTTTGTGTTTTTTTTAACGATTAATTTGTACTCGAGTAAATTCACGTCTTCCCTGTTGTTTATGTTCAGACGATATCTCTGTTATGGGAATATTCTTATTTTTGCTGCATTTAGATCTCGGGGAGGAACTCCATTTAGGCGCTGACCTGTTCCACACTAATTTACTCACTGGCCTCGGTGGTAAAAGTTTGTAGCTTTTTCCAGGCCCCCAAATGGCTGCCCGCTAAAGGCAACGCGCAGCGTTAAGTCGTTTGTGACAATCAAGGATGAAATGTAACAAAATGTGCCATTTATGTCATTTCTATTGTTTATTAGATATCTTTTGTAAGCGCTCACACCACATACAGTAGTTTGTCACGTGTATATTCTATCTGTGATTTGTACAGATAAAATGCTTGTTGTACTGTGTCTTGTTGAAAAAGGACATAAATAAAGTGTGCCAAGTGGACATGTTATTCGGTACAATGCTCTCCTGGCTATTTGCAATTTATTGAGCTTGTTTTTTTGTTTTTTAATGCGGGTCCACTGCGTGAACGAGGCTCATGCTGTAAATGCATTTGACACCTTTTTGATTCATTTATTTTTATTAAGCTGTACTGGTTGAAAAGATACGTGTGAGGTCAACCTGGAACTTGTGGTCCGACAGATGGCCTTGTGGGTGCACTCTGTCAGGTAAGGGGCTTTGTTTTGATCTTGTGTTGGTGAGCTGGGCCAGGGCGTCCTGCACCAAGGTCAGCTTGCCCTGCGGTCATGTAACCGACATACTCATGTTAATGCACAAGGGGGAGGGGGTTAGATTCAAGACCGACGAGCTCTCGTTACTTCTGCCCCCCCCCCCCACACACATTAAACACACTTGAAAATTGATTTGTAATCTAATTTAACCACAAACAGAAAAAAAGGCATGAATATAAAAATGTATGAAAAATAAACATTCGATTTTTTGCCATAATATCGATACTTGTGTAGAAACCCTGACCTAAGAAAGCTATTGATTGGACAAGTCTTGGCTAGCATTTGCGCATGAAGTTGAAGAATTAAGATCAATCAAAAGGTCATGTGGCGCCATGAAGCTCAATGAACATTTGACTCTATCTTGGCGCACACATTTGGTCTGCGTGTGACATGATAATGTCGCCATTAAGGCTGTGCAGCAGACCTGAGCGAGGGCCGCCTGCTTCCTCTCCCAGCGAGGGAACACATTAGTGAAGGTCAAAGGCTCGGAACCCTCCAAGATGAGGTAGGCGCGTGGCGGGCGTCTTGGGTTGACTTCTATTAAAAGAGAGAGAGAGAGAGAGATTTAGCGCCTCCTCAACCACCTTTGCATGGTGTCTCAGCAGTTTACCTTTGCAGTATTGCAGTGTCGTCTCCAAGGCGCACTTCCTCTCGGCGTGCCAGCAGTCCGCTTGATCCTCTGCCGTGCTGCCCTGCCACAGGTACACTTCAAATCGGTTGTCAAGCAGGAACAGGGCTAAGGAAGGGAGAGATGGAGTCACACGGGATAGCCACAAACTGATAACCCTTACCTTTCAATCACAGTCAGCAAAGGCCCAATTGTCAATTGATCCCGAGCATTTTTTGCCCCAAAGTCTCTTATGTTGAGATGTCAAAAATTGCTTCGTGCGTACACTCGGGTGGTGTCAAAGCGCAGATTGGGCTCTCACCAGGCGGTGGCACCGCATACAGGTTCTCCTGGATGAACGGCATGGCTGCTACGAGGCCCGGCAGGCGCGACAGACTGTGTAGCTCCTCGGCCCGGAAGCTGCCGGAAGAAGCGCTCAGGTGGAAGAGCCGCGGCGTGAAGTTATATTTTCCTGGATCTAGGGGACAGCCAGTGTTTGGGCTTCAATGAAAGGTTGCACTAAAAATGTGCTCATGCAAAGTGGGGTAATAGTGTGATTCACAAATGGAGTCATATTGTGACGCACATATTAATTAATGATGCAATATTATGGTTGTTGTGACTTCATTCCTGATGTAAAAATATACAATATAGTGGTGCCTTAGAAGTTTAACTCACCCTGTGTCCAGTGATATTATAGTACAGTGAAGTCGTAGCCTAACTTAATGATGTGACAATACGGCGATGGAGTGATTTTGTGAATCATGTCATCAACGTAACACTTTACTGATAAAAAGATGCCGTACCTTGTAGCATGCAGTCATAGGCCTTCCTGTCCAGGCGTCCCAGAGCCGCCCAGAAGTCAGCGGGCTCTGATCCTTCCTCTACTGCCTGGATCTTCACCGGACTGCTTTTACTCAGACTCAATTCTGCCGGACATCTGATGCACGAGCACACGACCGCTCGTCAAACCTCTGCCAAGTCATGGAAACCGCTGACATATTTGATGGAGGGAGAAAATTAAAAGTCACCCTTGAGTGAGGCACTCTGCGGCCCTCTTGGCGACCTCCCTGCAGCTAGCCAAAGCTTTACAGCCGGTCCAGAGATACAGCGCCGCCTGCTGGCCATTGATCAGAAGCAGCGAGCCTCTGGAGCGCAAAGAGGCGCAGGAGCATTCCACCTCCAGCAGCGAGCCCTCATCAGGGAGCTCCCCTCGGACGGCAAACAGGCGCCATGTGCCCGCTTGCTCCACTACAAAAACAAACACATGGAAATGCATTCAGTCGCTTTGGAATAAATAAGAAACTACTTGATGTATTTCTTCAATGTACAACCTGCAGTAGAAGAGGAGACCTGTCTGTGGCCTTTATGAATGACCAGACCTCCCTTGAAGAGCTGCAGGAAACATGGAGGCTCCTTTCCTTCATGAACCACAACCTTCGAGCAACAACAAAACAAGCTTTTTGACGCGTTGTAGTTGAAGAGGCGACAGAGAAGAAAAGAGAAGAGAAAGAGCCCCAACAAAGCAATAACAACCGCTAGGCAGTAGAAACTACAGGCTAACTCTAAATGCAAGAATGAGACGAAAACCTCACGAGGTTGTCGTGTTACCTGCGATTCTTGACTGGTGTTGATCCCCATGGAGAGAAAAGCGGCGGTGTCACGTCCACTCGCATTGGAGTGACGTCCTCGCCACACGAAAAAAGCCGTGCTGTCTTCGCCATGCTCGCCGCTATTGTACGTCCAGCGGACCACATACGAGTCGGCTTCGTGAAATTGTCCCGCACTTTCGAGAGGGACCTCGCAGTCGTCAAATTCGTGGACATGCCACGTGTCCACTCCCAGAGTCCTTGTGCCCGAGCCGACGCCTCTCCGTGCATCCGCGTCGGCCAGCATGCTCCGGGACGCTCCGGCGGTTGTCGCCTCGCCCAACGCCAGCGCCTTGGCATCGCAGGGCCTCAAGAGGTCACAAGGTGGCATCAGTGAGCAGGACTGTTGTGGAAAACAACAATGCACATAGGCAATGTTACGATTAGCTTTTTTTTTTTAATAAATAAATGTTCTCTTCAACCAACCTTTACCATATTTATTGCCGCTCCCTTATCTTCTCCTCTTCCTGTCCAGTCCAAGAACTTTTCTTTGAAAAGAGCCGTCTCGCTGTTTTCCCAGATGACACCAAAGAGAGCCCAGCTGGGACGGCCCTCGCCCATCCTGGACGAATAAACAAAGTCAACCCGGTAACATGTTTACCCGCTTGTATAATTGCATCCAACAGCAGGTGGCGCTCTCTGTCATACAGCTGCGTGTGGGTGGCCTTTTGCGTGGGATCCATGGGGTTGACCAGGCAGTTTCTGTAGTCATAGGCCCCGAGCCACACCTGCTGACTCAGCTGGAGCGCCACCTTCTGACGGTCGACAGGAACGTCCTTCCCCAGCCACAAGTACACCTCACCGCCAAAGTCAAACACCAGTGCCTGGACGCAAAAAAAAAAAAAAAAACAGGGTTGGAGATGTGAGGATTCTGTGTAAGGGTACCAAGACTTAATATGATTGTAAATCACTGTAATGTGATGTATTTTTCAAATGGAAACTCAGGACTAAACAAGGACTAATCCGACCTCATTGGAGTCCAGCATCGAGACACGAGGCATGGAAGCCCAGGCTTGCTCGTGGGGCACCAGTGTATTGTCCAGCATCCTGTAAATACAGTTGGACTCCACAATGCCACGCTCGTACGGCTCATCGTCCTCTGCTGCACCAGCTCCTATTCGAAGGCAGCAACACATGCAAAAAGTCAGGCTACTTGCTGCTTCACTGCTGATGATTTCTAATATTACAAATGAACCACACCGTTCATCTTACACTGACTTAAATGGACAAAACAAAACAAGAAAACGAACGAAAAAGGCGGAAGTGGACCATCGCATACTTGCAGTTTGGCACCCAAAGACTCACCTCACCATCTAACTAGAACGCTAAATAACCAAGTAACTAATAAGACACCAACTAATGACTAACTAATCAACGATACCAAAACCGATTACCGAAACAACTAGCAACTAACTACATACATAAACAAACTAACCTGTAAACTCGACAGTCAACTAACTAGATAATCAACCAACTAACAAGCTAGCAACTTACTTGCTCAATAATGTTACAGTGATTTAAATGACCCAAAAAAAGAAATTCCTTAACATGCAACTTAATCCTGATCTGCACCACATTTTCCACGGTCAAGCATCCAACTAACTAACTAACTAACTAACTAACTAACTAACTAACTAACTAACCTCTGTAAGATGTCCTTCCTCCCAGAATGTTCCAGAAGTTTGCAGCCACACTGCTTTCGCAGTTCAGCCCCTCTTCCAGGTGGACAACACAGGTGGCGTTACAGCCCAAGTCTTTTTGGCTCTGAATGAACGATGCCAACTCTGAAGCCTGAAATACAAATAGAAAATATTCAAGAACGGATTGTTGAGCGGTTGGTACAGTAATCACCCGCTAACTGACCGCTTACCCACACCCGCTCCCGTGACATAAAGGTTTTTAATTACCTGTACTGTGCCTGCCGCAAAACGGTGCCATGGCACTAATGATTATAATAGAAGTTCCTCCCCTCAAATTCAACACAGTTCCACGATTGCCCCAAAGGAATTTGCAAAGAGCGAATAACGACAAGTGTACTTTTGCTTTCTCTTTGTCGTTGGCCGACTGCCCGCTCCACAGGATGCAGTCCTCTGCCGTGACCAGGAGGTAGCAGTCCCCGCTGTTCAAGGAACTGGCCGAAGGCCGGACCAGGCGGACCTGGACGTGCTGCCTTCCTGTCGGCAAAGACGGCCATGAGTTCAAAGAGCGAGATGCGGACACGGACGAAAAGGTTGCGTGCTTGCCTTTGATGAAAAGCAGCATGGGGCTGGTGAAGGGCGGATGACACTCTGGGGAGGAACTGACGGAATTCGTCTCCGGGGAGTTCTTAGAATCTAAAGGGTGGACATAAACTTGAGGTGAATTCAAACCGAGACATCTCAAATCGAAGCCAAAGAGAATCCAGAAAGCGCTCACTCTTCTCGGTTTGGATCCTCTCCTCGGCGCCAGTGTTGAGGCCCATGAAGTCCTGCCTGACATCCTCGCGAGCCGCCAGGGCCCGCAGCGGGTTTCGGGATCCCTGGGTACGCCGGGAGGGACGCACGGAACGCCGGTGCTCTGCCACCGCTGACGTCAGGCTACCCACACACATACAGCAAGCAGACAGTGAGTCCCTAACACAAAGGGAAATCCACTGGATTGTGTATTTTAACTTGCTCACATGGGGGTGTTGGTCTGGCAGAAAAGATCTAAATCTTGTCCCATCTCTGAGGGGGCTCCACAGGGTGGGCCGATGTATAAACCAGGTGTCACCTCTTCCGGTTTAACTGCCGAGGACAAAGTATTTCATCTTGACTATCCACACACGAAAGGAGCACAAAATGGCAACGAACGTGGCTCAAGAAGAACAATTATGAAAAAAAGGTCAACAAAATCTACGAATGTCTTGTGAGCATCACCTCCAAATGAGCTTGGTGGAGTTTCGATTGGTTGCTCGAAGTGATGACAGGTTTTACTGCGGTCTAATTGTGGACATTCACCTACCAGAGAGTAAAAAACGGATGATCAGATCCATTTGATTCCGAAAATTTGATTCAGGAAGAGTTTCAATGCAAACTCACTTGTCGTTTCTTCTGCCTCGATCGTCTGAGGCTGCTCTTGTTTATCCTCCTCAACCTGCGGAGCCTAAATGGAAATTTGTGAGGACGGGAACAAGCCCAACGATCAAAAACAAAACATTTCAAAGTTTTACCTTCTGCGCCCACTGTGGGGGACTCTGGCTCTTCGTGGGAGACGCAACCTCTTGTGCCTCAAAGGACAGATTGGTCTGGAATGTAAATCACGACAACTTTAAGGCCACGTTTGAGTTTTAAAAAGGGTCAGATGGACCGTCTCATTAGTACATGAGGCAGGAAAAACAGTTTCCAAAGGTAGATGAACATCCAAACATTACCCGGTTGAAGCACACGACATATTGAGGTGTAGTGCTGGAATAGACGGAGGCGTAGACGGGCCCCTGTCAATGGAAAAAGGACGGATGAGATGAAGACACATTGAAATGTATTTTATTTCTTCATGAACACTGACCCAACACCGAGGCTTCATTCCGTCTGCATGGGAACTTTTTCCCTAAAACAAACAAACAAGAAGGTACACACATTCAGTAGTCCGCTCATCTGCTAACTGCTATTTTTTGAAATGGGCCCTTACCGTACTCGCACTACCGTTGATCACGTGGTGCGCTTGAGCGTCGCCATTCACCGGCGCGACCCCAACGCGTTCTGCTGTATCGGCGACTTCATTCTGGTGGCTTTTAGAACAGATCACACAGAATAGAGTATCGCATATGACGCAACAGTCGGCTTTCTATAAATCAACTATGTCATAATTTATGGACACCCTGTAAATCAATGTGCCTTATTTTTAAATTGAACGACTGAATTAAATGAACTTTTCGACCATATTCAAGGAGATGCCCACCTGCCGGTATGTTTGGCCAGCGCAAGCATCGGCGCGCAGGCGATGGTCTCCCGCCTGCCCCGAGGCCTCTGCCTCCACGGGGCGGCCGCCCGTGAGCCGCCATCCTCCCCCACCGCCGTCCGCGCCGCTGCCGCGTCTCCGTTGCGCTCCGCCTGGCAAGTCCCGCCGCGTTCGAGCGGCTTCTCTTCAGGATCCCTCTGAGCCCGGGTTCCGAGTCGAACCGCTGCACGGCTTGATCGGGCGACGGGCTGATGTCGGGTTTGGAGCGGGAGAGGCGCAGCTCGCTGGGCTTTAGGTTGACGGACGAGGCCTGTTGCCTATCGCAGAGGTGAGCGCACAGGGACAAAGCGGGGAGCTGCACCGGGCCTTCCTGCAGCTGAACACAAACAAATGAACACATTTCGTTGCATGTTCATGCGGCAGTGATCACAGGCTGGTCTTCATTCAACTGCTGTCAAATATAATTTGACTCACTACCATTCTATTATCCACACTCATTTAAAACCCACGTACCAGATTGACTTCCTCCACCGTGATGGGCTGCGTGCGGTATCGGGCTCCCTTCTGCCGCCGCCTTTCCGGCGCCCCGTCGGCGCTGGGCGCCTCAGGCAAGGAGAGTTTGGTAAAAAGAGCCAGTTTCTCACTCACGCTAAGCTTGCAGCCTTCGTCGTCGGCTTCCGCTGGCTCCCCCTGGGGAGGGCGCGCCTCCTCTGGAGCGCTCGGTGGTGAACTGCAGCCCAAAAATACCACAAAAAAAAAAAGTCTTGAAGAATAGTCTTATAATTAACTCATTCGCTCCCAAAGACGTTTTTAAACGGCTTTTCAGACTATATTACGAGACTGCTTGGGAAGCATCTCACCTGACAGCCACCATCTCCTCGCAGGTGATTGGCTGCGTGAGGAAGCGATGGTCATTGCCCCGCCGCTGCCTGCGCTCGTGGCAGACGCTTCCGGAGCGAGGCTTGAGGAACGCAGAGGCCTCGGGGGCGGACGTCTTCTCCAGCTCCTGCGTCAAAACATATCGGGTGTATGATTAATATTGAGGAGGTTCTATTGGCAGCTTCGAAAACTTTGCGAACACAAAAAACGGTTGTTCTATTTGCACGGATGTGGAAGCAGCTGGCGGCGAGATGACGAGCATCACGGCGTCGTAACAGGAGCGGGGCCGTGTCGGGTTACTCCCCCGGCTTGCCTCCACTAATAATAACCTGGCCACCGTGGTCGTCAACGGCAACGCAACGTGTGGCGCATTTTCACCTTGGTGGCTACAGCTGAGCATGAAAGGAAGTCCCGGACACCACTTTCGCATCGGACCAAAGCGACGGAATTGAGGACAACACCTGTCGGGCCATTTTACATCTTTCAACACGGTTGCCGTCGGCAGCGTCATTAAGTGCACGTCTGGACGTCGAGATGAGCAGCTGGCGGCGACAACTGTGAGCGGATTTCGACTGGCTATACATCGCAACATAAACGTTTGCAAACCACATGCTGATTTCTTGTATCTACAGTGTTGACTTGAGGTACGGGTGATCCGATTTACGGGCCCGCTTTTCTTGAGACTTTGGTGTGGTTTGTGGTGACGGCGCACGAATGCCTTGTCCACAGTGGGAAGTTTATGAATAGCAATGAGTGTCTGCTTTCAGACATTAAAGTGGCTTACTTTAAATAAAGACATCTTGGCTGCCACGCTCATCTGGGCTCTTTCGTCTGTTTTCACATCAGCTGCGGAACAAGAAAAACAAAGGTTAAGGATCTGATTTTTCTTAATTATTATTATTATTATTATTATATGACATTATTTTTGGATTTGAATATTTTTAACTTCTCTCTCATTTTTTTAAACACAAATTCAAATGATCTGACCAAAAAAATGATCTGACCAAAAAAAAAAAGGTTACCAGAAAGCGGAAAAGTGCATTTCCAAGTCATACGTCACTTACCGAAGCAAACGAGCAGCTCTGGAAAAAGTCTTTTAAGTCAGTTTTTAAAAATTAAATGAGGTCCTTGAGGACAAAACTTTGGCCACTCCTCAATGAGAGTGATATTAATTTCATCTTTTTGGCTCCTCGGGTGTCAAAGGTGCACATCAGATGCCGTTTACCTTCACGGGTCTCCTCTTCCTCAGCCTCCACCAGCCTAGACGAGACCACGATATCAGGCTAGATGACGCTAAGGGAATAAGTTCACGGTCATTCCATGTGCTGGACCTACCCGCCACTCTCTTCCATCTCATTGGCCGTGATGGGCTGAGTCCTGAAGCGCTCGCTGTTTTTGCGCGTGCCGCCTGGCCCGCCGGGGAAGTAACGCCGGGTGCGGCGGCGGGCCCCATCTGACGGCGTCTTCACTGTCGGGTCCAGTGAGGTCACGGCTTGTGGCCCGTCTTCTGAACACCTGACACACAAACGGATGACATGACCACCGGGGGGCAGAATAAAAGTCATGCAAACACAATTTTATGTTTTTTTTCTTAACGCGAAACACTGGAGCTGCAAAACCTGAAGCGGGAAGTGACGAGAAAGCACTCTATTGTTATATTGTTTGTCAATATGTGTTGCTGCACTGTTTGTGTTTAAAATCAGTTGCTGAAATATTTTCAGCCCCACAAAATTGATGAGGAATGGGAATGATACTCGTGGGTTGGCAATGAGTTGGTAGAACCACAGAGGGTGGAACAAACCATTCTTGAGGCAAGGGGGTGCTGCATTTTTGTTTTTAAATGATTACATTTCAGTCAAAGATTGCATGATTATAAACTTTTGGAGCGTGTTTTAAAAGCGTACACGGTAAAAAAGGGGTACTGGGATTCAATTTAGGTCTGCTTGAGCAGCCTACAAGTGGGCACCAAAAGCAACACTGTCAGTATCACTTATAGTCACAATGTAAAAACACCGTACATAAGTACGACATGGTTTTCCTGTTGTTAATAAAGGTTATAGAAAATAAATCGACTCTTGTGGTGCTTACGCTTTGTTTCCCGCTTGCTGCAGGAGAGCACTCCTCAGTTGGCCCACCGACACCCGAGTGTGGAGTTGCTGCTGCACCAGGTGCTCCTCCCCTCCTGATTTCTGTGAATCCTGCCTGCAGCGTGGAGAAGGTCAAGAGCGAAAAAAAAAAAAAAGTATTTTCAGGCATGATTTCTTGAGACTTTTTTTTGTGTGTGTTTTTGGATGGAATGGACCGATCGATACCAAATATCCTGTTACCAAGTGAAGCTGGCTCTTGTGTGGTTCTACATTGGTGAAAGTTACTATCAATGAAGAATATCAAACGATTCACCCTGTCAGGCTGGTGGATCCCACAGAAGTGTCTGATCCATTCAGAACGCCGTGCGTCTTGCCGTTGATACTTTGGGAATTTCGTTCGTGCGCCTCCCCGCTGCCATTGGCCCGTCCGGAGTCCAAAAACTCCTCCGTGTGTCCGAAACGCTCGGCCAGCTCCCGCCTCCTCTCCGCCTTGTAGCGGGCGATGCGCTTTGACCGGGGCTCCAGGACCAGGTCCTCCATGGATGATTCACTTCAGCTCTAAAACATGTCCATGAAGAGGTTTCGGGGTCCTACAGGAGGACTAAAGCTGAAAGTTGATTGCATCCCAGATGGAACCTCCCATTGCACTGAAAAGCAACACCCAACTATCCTCCCTAGGCTCATGACTCTGCAGGTCTTTTCCACAAGCCTTGAGTAACTTAACCTAGTGCCTCCTACAAAGCAAGTACTCGGAGGGCCATACCAAATGGATTAATAGACTATAGAATGACGATTTATGACAAGGATGCCCAAAGTCTGGTCCGGGGGCCAATTAAGATTCCTGTTCAAATTTGCACCAATAATGTGTGAGCCGTCGGCACTGTTGACCACAGTAGAAAATAGATCTTTATTTTTCACCAGAAGATGATAATAGAGCATACTCTCGGGTGCGTTCGGAAATAGGCTCAGAGCACGCCACCACTCTGAGTCATGTTAGGTGTCAATTTCCGAAAGCACCCTTCGCCGAATGACCCTTGTGTGACCCTCTCCAGCCCATTACTGAGACGGAGGCTGATACAAAGAAAGTCCCAGCAGTTTCTTTTTGGTCTTGGTACTGATAGTTGATGAAAGTTAAGTTCGTCCCAATATGATATGACTTCTTTTGATCGACTAATGTTTATAATTGTACATCATGAGAATGTGTGGACTTGAAGCCCCAGTTCCAGGAACTCTTTTCGTGAATCTTTTAACTCCTGGAGTATTAGGCGCCAATTTCACATTTTCAGTGCCTCTAAAAAGTAGATAACACTGTTAAACTGCCAAAGATTTCAACATAAGGTCCTGGAGTCCTCCCAAAGTTACTTGTCTGGGCTGTATGACTCCCCACAACCAAAGTTACTGTTCACACATACCCAAAAATGAGAGTTGTTCAAAAACCGGATTAAAGGGAGTTTGAGTGAAAGTGCCTAGTCATAAATTCAGATTTCTTTGTTATTTACACGCAAATAAACGTGTTTGATTTGCAACATGTTTCGCAGCAACGGGGTCACAACACCACAAGAGGCTGAGACTTTAATCCACATTATAAATAACGGCGATCCAACACTGTGTGTGTGTGTGAGTGTGTGTCAGTGCATCTGTGTGTACATGTGCATGTTGGTGAGAGTGTTTCGAGCGATTCCCCAAACAGTGGCAGTCAGCATTCCTGATATTTTAGCCGCCATGCAGGAAGCACAATGGAACAAAAGAGGCATGAGCCGCGGACTTATAACCACGACCGGCTAAAGCTTCTGTTTGCAGCACAGTTCGCAAAATCCCATCAGTCAATACAGAGTAGTAATTCATCATTCTATGTGAAAGATACAAGTCAAGAGTGCAAAGAATGTGAACTTTGCTGGGGACTCCTTGCTGGAGACAGCAAAGGAGGATATTAACTCGTCGTCACGGAAACAGCACGGTGAACACACCTCCTTGCGTGGACGCAGTTCAGACAAACCTCAAGTATGCAAGTTTGTCCCGATGCACTCCGCGGTGGTGTTTTGAGCTATAGGCGAGAGTGGCCAAAAGGTTATGTGACAACCTAAGGGTTGGGGGTCGTCATAGAGGTTCAAAAGGGAGAACAGGAGGGCTGACTTAGTGATGAGAGTCGCACTACTCTAGCTAATTCCACAGAAAACAGGCCCTAATCAATATGGTTTTACCATCAGTCGATTAAGAAAAAAAAACCCTCATTGGAAAAAAAACATCTCTAGACTTCAGTTCAACCATCCATTTCAGGGTATTTCCTAAAGCACTTAAAATGGAGTGGATCATAAAGCATCAACACCATGCTTGTAGCATGTACACAATTATGAATGATGATTGTCAGCAAATAATAGAGGGCAGGTTCAACACCAACAAAAATCTATCTATCTATCTATCATATCTATCTATCTATAAGTATAGATAGAAGTATTTTTAATATAGTAATCACAAGCAATCAGTTTGAACCAGGAAAACCCCCACATTTTTTTTAACATATTTATACCTGACTTGGTATTTGGATCCTTTACAATCCGCAATAGCTTCTTTATATGGTGGTGAGACAATGTTAAAAAAAATCCATTACATTTTTGTGGTTAATCTTCATGAAGGAGTTATTTGTTGTTGTTGTTGTTTTCTGATTGGGACAGGTGTTTTCAAAGAGTGAGTGGTTTAATTTTACATAATTGTATTTAGTTTTACTGTTGTAGTGAGACAGTGGTTAGCATAAAAAAAACAACAGCAAGAACAAAACTGAATATTCCATCGATGATGACGTTTTAAGTACAGTACTTTGGTCATAAAACGGTATTTACAAACAGATGATCTCATGACTACTTCAAGGACCAGACATGCGCCGGTTAAAATAGAACTTCACCATAACTTCACCATACCGACGCAACGCCAATCAAGTCGTCAAATGTAACTTCTTAACAGTCAATGACAGCCACGGTGAATGATTCAAATACTTAATCTGATACCCTGCTACTGGTGACTTTTTAAAGAAAGTACAAACACCGATACTTACATGCGCGCAGTGAGAGCAGGCACATACTCCCTCCCTTTGGCTAGCTAGCACTTGACGTTGACCGCTTGCTCCAAAAGTAGTGAGCCCCTCTCAGGGGAGGTGGGAGGAGCGCTTACAGCACACATGGATGAAGAGTAAAAATAGGCGCACAACCCGTGGCGTGTCTATCCATATTTAAGTGAAATACGCGAGGAACAAATAGCCGCTGAAACAGTAACAATTATGGTCGTTGAAGGAGATCTGGTGAGCAGCAGGTGTTGCGTTTAAAGACAGTCGGGGAAACAAGGTGACAACTGACAGGTGCAAGGTAACATCAACATTTCTAGGGTGACGTGAAAGGGTGCTTTTGGAAATCGGTCCAAATAAGAGTTTGTGTACAAACAGTTGCGTGTTGGGTGTACCTGCCTACCCATTGAGTGTGAAATTAAACATCCAATTAAAATTCTTCCTCACTGTTCCATCACAGTTGGGCAAATAAACACCATTGCCACCATATTTTCTCAGCCGATGACTTGAGCGTTTCGCTGGGCTAACTTACAGGGGGGAAATGCTATCATGTCAAAGAAAGATGCAAGCAGGGTTGCAGTGTTTGCAGTGTTAGCATCGCTAGCTACCGATAATAATGTTCGGGTGAGGCGGTCGGGTAGATAGGGAAACGGTGGCACTGAGCCACTTTCAAAAATACGTTTTGATCCATTTTGACGAAATTGTGGGGAAAAACATCTCTTTTAATTATTTCTTTTTTGCTTGGAGTTTACAAGTCAGTCATAAGAAGGCTCGTACCGCTCTTAAAAGCAACAGTGATTATAAACGGTTGTAAACATGAATACAAAATATATATCTGAAATGGCTCTGTGACGTATTTAGCTGATCAGGCCTCAAAAGCCATAATTTTTTGTTTTTTTTAACAAAACATAAAGCGCAGCCTCGTCACAGATGAGTTTGATATAACAAAAAGTGTCCATTTTAAAGTGTTCATAATACTTTTGCAGACATGTAACAACAACATGCAATGGAGCGAATACTTTCCCTCAGTGCTGGCTGAAGAATGGGTGAGCGAGAGCTCTGGCAGCCGAGATGCGTCGGCTCGGCGTGAAGGTCAAACATTGCTGCAGGTGAACAAAACGCAGAGTTGACGCTCAAGATGGGCAAAATGGCCTTAACACTGAATTTCAGATTTTTTTTTTTCACTAAATCAAGTTTAGTTACGAGAGGGGTCTGAAAGTTGCTAAGTTGGCACAACTGACTGGAGTAGTTGTTCTGCAGCCATGTTGTTAGTGTAAGTGCTGCATATCAGCTGGGATTTGACGTACAACATCCATTAAAAAAAAATTATGATATAAATATTCCGCCGAGCCGCTCTTTCTTTTTCCTGGATGACACTTTGAGCAACTCACCAGAAGGAGGTCTCTCTCGTAGGGTTTCAGGGAAAGCAGGAGCTGGGGATTGGGATGGGGATTCTTGGGGCCCAAGTTGAGTGAGTAAGTCACGGGGCTGTCCTGGGGCCACTCATCCTTGCTTGGCAAACCGATGAACCTAAAATGGTTGACAGCCACAAAATAATGAGCTTCCAATTTTGTTTGTTTATTTATTGTGAAAAAAATGTCATGAGATATCCTGTTCAATGAAAAACAGCAAAACATTAAAAAAAAAGTATTTTATTGTTCCGCGAGTACAGCTAACACTCTTTGGGAGGTTTTTTTTTTCCTTTGGGGGGGGGGGCACTGTCTATTTGATCCCAGTGGTGCTTGATGGGGTTAAGGTTCATCTTGTCCAAATTTATCCAAGCATACCTCTCTGGAAATATCACTTGCAGAAATATCACACTTTGGCTCATCTCCAAAATCCCTCATGTTCCCGTGTTGAATGATCTCTGCGAGAAAGAAGCTTTAGGAACATCACACGACCAAATACTCACTCAAAGATCATCTCCAGCTGCTGCGCCTCATTGACTCCGTTAAAGAGCGGCCTGCGGGATCAACGTCACGTCAACGTGTCATCTTTGTGTCAAAAGTAATGAGTGACGTGCTTACTTAAGCAGGAAGAGCTCAGCGAAGACGCATCCCACGCTCCACATGTCCACAGATGACATGTAAGAAGATTTGAGCAGCACTTCAGGAGCTCGATACCACAATGTGACAACCTGCAGAGGCAAAAAATACAGTTTCCCCACCCCCAAACACACTTTCTGTGACAAACAAAATGATGTAATGGTGCACATACCCCTGGTGTGAGGGCCATGTTGTAGGAGTACAAACGAGACATGCCAAAGTCGGTGATCTTAACCAGGCCGCTGTTGCTGACCAGGATGTTGGCTGGTTTGAGATCACGGTGCAGCACAATATTGGTGTGCAGGAAGTCCAGGCCACGCATCACCTGCAGCATCACGGCCTGGATGCACACACAGTATCTTCACTTTTTAGTTCTTTTATCAGATGGGTCAACTATGAGATTAGCTGAACAATTTACAGTACTACTCAAAACATTTGAATATATACGTTAAACTTTTTTGTATCACTGTATTTATAATTAATTCTATTTTATTGATTGAAAAAGAAAATTGCCATAAGAGTCACACAAAACTCAGAGGGGTTTTTGTGTGGGGTCTTGTTTGTGAACAGCACCCTCTGCTGCTTTGTAGCGCAATGATGAACATCACATCATGCGGTTTATAGAAATAAAATATTGCATATTGATATTAGGACTATTATTATTCTTACCTTAATGTTGTCCCGGCTGAGTCCAGACGGAGGGGCTACAGACAGGTAAGTGGACAGGTCCTGGTCAATGTACTCCAACACTAAAGTGAGGTCCAATGACCTGCCCACCAGCGTGGCAGTTGCATCCAACAACCTGCACAGTCCAACAAGAAGAATCATGTGTATTAACTACAATTAGGTAGTGCTGTGAAATACAGTCTTAATTAATTTATTTTTTAAACAAATTTCCATTGTAGTTTTTTTTTTTCAATTCACTCCAAACCGTTTCCCAATTAAATAAAAATGGCTTGTGTGCTTTTACTTGACGACGTTGGGGTGTTGAAAGTACTTCATCCTCTCGAGCAGCGCCACCTCACGGATTACGTGGGGAGGGATGCCGTTGTCGTTGGACGACAACGATGCCTCGCTGCAGAAGTGGAACTTCTTCACGGCAAGGAGGCGCCCTCCCTCTCCCACTTCCCTGGCTTTGTACACCTTGCCGTAGGAGCCCTGGCCAATCTCAGCCAGCAGCTCATAGAAAAGCAAATCTGCGCCAGCCTCCATCACCTTGGATGTGGAAAAGTAGAGCAGTTGGAGAAGACATGAACGTTCTGATAGCAGTGGGTGTGCTAAATTTCCTAAAGATAAACAGCTGAGAAAGTAGTCAAAAGGAAAAGCAGCACTTCTCGTCTGTCTCCATTGAGTGATTTGCATTATTAACAGTTTATAAATTATTTATGAGGAATTTATAAATTACTGAACATAAAATGATGGGCGTCATATTCGACACACGTCTGTCAGTTTTTCAAAAAATGATGCAATATTGGCCGAATACAACTAAAATTCGTTGCTCAGTCTTATCCAAAGAAGGTAGTTCCCACTAATTTTTGACTTGACGTTCTCTCGAATTTGCCACATTCATCATGGCGGTGAGCTCAACGTATGGAAAAAAAAACTCGCATTTGGGCAGATCCAATCAAGCCTGTCCAATCAGGGTCGGGCACTGACGTACTCTAAGTTCGGGCCGAGTGTATTCGTCTAATAACTTCATTATTCATATTATACAATTTTAAAATATTCTCATTTACTGAAAAATACATTTTTAACAATACAACGTGCACTAAACTTGTTAAGTTACGAGCAAACTTGATTCTTGACCAATTAGCAGGTTTCCTTGCCGTCTACGCGACCTACCATTTTAATAACTACAAATGACTTTTCTGTTAACGTTACCTTCTGAAAAGGACGATTAAAAGTATCTTGCTTCCGTGTCGCTGGGAGCCCAGACCAATGTGGCAGCCCTCCCGCAAAAAATAAATAAATACACGCAGGACAACACGTAAATCGTTCAACAAAATGAGAAAAGCTAAAGGTGAACATCAGCCGTTCACGTGTGAGCAAGAATGCTGCGTCCATGCGCAGTACAGAGTATCGTGTACATTCAATATCCGTATTACCGGTACAAGTATTTAGTACGGGTAAAAGTGTCTAAAAAACGTTATATATGGAAAATACTATCATAGTAAGAGTTAATTCTGTTTTTCAATTTGTGTCACAAAAAAATAATTAAAAAATAATAAAAATAGCGCTTCGCTCAATGTACCAAATGAAAAAAACAGAATAAAGAGAATACAAAATTGTCGCCTTTAACACGTTGGTGTTTTAATTGGAACTCCATTATTTAACATATTCCAAACTAAAATAGGGCCGGGTTGAGTACACAAAGACAACCAGACTCGAGTATAATATAATAATAATATGATATAAAATTATGTCATGCTAAATGTAGTATCTTAATAAATATATTACATATAAATAATATTTGACACAATAAATGTGTATGTTGTGGCAAATATGATGTATTTTTTACATATTTAATTACTCAAAGGCACTGTAGACAAGAATGGAATAAATTGTTTGTGTTTCATCAGCCGATGAACAATGGCTGAACAGGCCCTGTTCGTCAAGCCAGCTCCTGTTCTCACAGGTTACACCCCTTTCATTTTGCTGTTGAAAAACTTGGTCTTCTTAGCCAGCAGGATGGTGTCCAGGTGCAGGTTGCGATGGAGGATGGCTGAGCCGCAGGTGAGCGCGCCGGCCAGTGCGCCCGCAAAGCCGCACACGAAGACATCCTGACCTACGACACATAAATTGACTTGCAAATGCAGAAACGGAATGCTGATTGGACGACGTGATGGCTGAAGCTTTTTGTTTGGTGGCGCGCCGTGACATTTTTCTAAGTGCAAAATATGTGCTTTATGGTTCAGTAGAAGTTGGGAAACACTGGATTGGATGATGTAGCTACCTGTCAAATAGAGGTTCTTGAATGGCGTCTGGGGCCTCAAGTTGGCGCTGACCTCCGGGGTGAAGCGCTCAGTGCTGTGGTCTGCCCCGTAGATCTCGCCTTTGGGGGCGCCGATGTAGTGCACGTTTGTAATGGGCGTGCCTGCGTCAATGTATTCCACCTGCACCCGAGTGGGAAAACGTAATTCATCCATCCATTTTCTATAGTGCTTGTCCTCATCGGGGACAAGCTGGAGCCAATTCCACATGACCGGGATGCACCCTGTATTTGTCGCCAACCAACATCAGGGTGATGTAACATACGCGCAATGCTAACATTACCTTGTCCCTGGTGATTTGGGGGAACATATCCAGCACCATCTGCAGTGCTGTCTCAGTGAACGCCTGCTTTAACTCCTTGTAGTCAGATCCTCGGTTGGTCACCTTGTCATCCTTCCACTCCTCGAACCAGTCGTAATTGGCGAAGCTGACCAAACTCAATGTGGACTTGCCTACAGCGTAGGATCGAAAACTGTAAATCACTGTCCTAAGTTGTACGGAGCGCACAAATGAGCCACATGCTGCATCACCAGATCTAAAATCTAGTACCTGGTGACCTCTCCTCCCAGGTAGGATCCTTAGCTGAAGGGGAGGCGACAAACAGAAGGGGAATGCTTTTACACGATTCCTCTCTGTCGCCGTCCTTGTACTTTATCACCCTCGGGGACAAAACGGCAAACAAGCAAGAATGAGACCTCTCGTGCAGTGTCCTCGCAATTTAAAAGTAGGGGATGCACTGATCGACTCGTATCTGTGCCTCCCTATTTAAAACAGTTCCCAGGTGTAATTGATACGGCGCAACAATCAACTTACAGTTCGTCGAAATTGTTCTCCGCAAAGATCCAGTAGTTGTCAGCTTTGAGGCCCAGTTCCTCCTTGGTGCCGTCGAGTCCGACAAAGATGCTGAGGCCACCTGCCCCGTGCTTCATCATGCTCAACTGCCTCTGGATTGCTACCACAAAAAAATAAATAAATAAAAGGCAAAACATGCTTTTTAATGGCCAAATCTCAAGTGGTGATGGAAAGGAATCATGTGTGACAATTGTACCGGACAATAAATAATAGCCTAAGAAATATGTGGATAGCATAAAGGTGGACCTGCACTCGAGTCATGTTAGCACTAGCATCAATGATAGACAGATTAGACATATCGATAAATGGATAGATAGTTGGATAGATAGGCAGCTATCGAGATAATTTTGCTTTGTCATCAATAACACAATGCTGAGGTTTCATTTTCCTTCAATATTTTTAACGGCTTAGACAAGCAACATAAAGTGGGCCCCCAGTCTCCTTTCTTTCTTCCTTTTCTCTGGATGTGGCACTCAGTGGAAAATGTATCCACATCCTCAAGGATGATTGATCGCTGTTTTTTTATTTTTTATTACCCGGCGTGGTCTGGAGCTCTTTGGGCAGAAGCTTCTGGTAGGTGTTGAAGATACCCGCGTTGGAGATGACCATGGGAGCATGGATATGCACCTCCTCTTCGCCCTTCTTAACACTCACACCTGGTGGAGCCATATCGGATAATACTGAAACCAAACAAAAATGGCCGCGGTGCAATTTTGACACGGAGATTCGACTCACCACACGCTTCCCGTGCGTCGTTGAACAGAATGCGGTTTACCGGAGCTCGCACCAGGACGGCACCTCCTGCTTTCTCGATGATGGGGATCATGTGGTAAGCGATCTCGCTGGAGCCGCCCTTCGGGTACCAGGCCCCGTTTATGTAGTGATTGACCAGCAGGCTGTGCATGGCAAAGCTGGCCTCTTTTGGCATATTACCTGGACGGGGATGGAGAAAGTCAAGCACGCAGGCAGGAGACTTCTTGAGTTGTGTTAGCGATAGCATCAAGGCTAACATTAGCGTTGGGACTACTGTATGAAAGAGAACAGTGTCTCTGTTGTTTCGGCGACAACCCTTAATGGTTTCTCAGAATTATGGACCAGCTCGGACATCCTTGCGTAAGCGCTAGCATCAATGCTAATTTTACCACTAAGAGTAAATGAACATAAGTAACCAAGACAACCAGATTACCAACTCTGGCGGACTACCATACCGAGCGGACAAGCCAGGGCACCTCTAGGTTGTGTCACCACTATGTCATCGCCAACATTATTGTTCAGAGATGTGCGATTAAGGTAACCAATGCAGTGGAGTGCTGTGAACAAAACAAGTGGCCTACCGTAGGTGCCGAAAATGTAAGAGAAGACGGCCCTGAGGTCCTTGTTCTCTGTCAGCCCGTTGACGACTTCGGTCAGGCTGCGGGGCGCCATTTTATAGAAGGCCGACAGATATTTGCTCACACCGCTGCGGACAAGCAACTCAGCCAAGAAGGCTGGCAGGTGCTTGAGCATGGCCATCAACCAGATGCCTCGGCCCGTTTTCTACAGATACAACAAAGTGACGTGTTCATTCAATGGCGGATAAGCCTGGTCGGTTGTGGGAATCAGCCGAAAGTAAGTCTGAGGTCTGAACGTTCAGTAAGGGCAAAGTTAAGGCTTTTTCACACTGCACTTGTGTATGTGCCGCTGCCGAAATGCCGTGCCACATCGCGTGGCTGCTCGTAAGCGGGCCATTTTCAACCACAGAGCCATAACAGCAGAACGCTATGACAACAGATGGGAGCAGCAAATGGGAGGGATGTGAAAGTGGTAGAAATGTGTATTTTGATTTCAGCATTAAGATAAAAATGCTCGCTTAAAATAAAATATAGCAAACTCATATACTCATTATAAGCAAGCTTTGTGCTTTAACTACTTTTATTTAAACCGTCAGGAAAAGGCACAGTGTTACGACCTGTTAGTCAGTTTAGCAACCGGATAGGTTTGCTCAGACATTTGATATTCAGGCGTGGCCTCAGTTGAAGGAAGGTGCTGGAGTAATGCATTCTTGTCGTCTTGCGTATTGCTGCAGTCCACGTTTTATCTCGCCTGGAGCCTGTTGGACCTCCTTTCATGTTTCTAGAGGTGCTTTATGGTTTGGACTTTGCATCATAAGTCATAAGCAATTTTATGTTGTTTTTTTTCCTTTTCTAGCCTGTTTTGTCAAAGTAAGGAAGAAAAATCGTGGATAAGGTTTTCAAACCAGGGACTATAAAGAAAAAATATCAAATATCATCAGACAACTAAATACTCAAAGTACAAAGTACAGTGACAAAAATCGACCTCAAATTGTCAAGTGATATCCACCCGACAGACTCTTCTCACCTTGACCAGTCGCATGTACTCGTCGATGGCTGCCTCCTCGCCTGGGAAGCACTTCTTCAGCTCCTCAGGGAAGCGTGTGCGCCCGCTGTAGATGGGATAGTGGCGGCGGTTTTCTGGCGGCCCAATCACGACATGGTCAAACGGGTTCTCCAGGGGCTCCCACTGTAGCTGCCCGTTGGTCAGCTGGTCCAGCATGCAGCGGAATGGCTTGTGGTCCAGCAGGTCCCCAATGTAGTGGATTCCTATGGTACACAAACGCTTCATGGATCCATTCCAGTATTTTTACAAAAATTCAACAATCCCAAACATTCTCCTTACCGACGTCAAACTCAAAACCCTTCTCGGTGAACGTGTGGCAGCATCCGCCGGCCCGGTCATGCTGTTCCAGAACCAAAACTTTCTTTCCCACCTTAGCCAGCAGCACAGCCAGGCCGAGCCCACCGATCCCGCTGCCGATGACGACCGCATCCAAGTTGTCTGGAACTTTACTGGCCAGGAAGCCTGGACACAACAACAATGTTGATAATGTAATCAATGCACCAACTATACATGTATAAATAAATACTATCGTTATAAGTATCGGTTTGGAGCAGCAGTAAGTTATAGGTTATCGGTATTGCAGTGGCAGTACAAATTCAAGGCTATTCAAAAACATTTACAATAAAATATTCATATATATCCCAATAATCTTAGAACAAAAAATATATATGTAATTTGTCTTTTAAAGTAGCTATACCGAAGAGCTAAATGAATAAAAAAATGACCAAAACACACTAATTATAACAATAAGAGGATGATGAGCACAAAAGTGCGGATGACATCAGTTTTAGGAATGCTGTCACCGTCGTGGAATGCAAACAAACACGTCTTCATTGGGAGCCTTGTTTAAATTGTATTCGGGGAAAATTAATAGTGAACGAATCTTTTAAAAGGAGTCTTTTAATAATAAACTGATTCTAATGATAATAACACATTTTATTTATAAGCGCCTTTCAAAACACTCAAGGACACCTTACAATCAAATGATCTAGGATACTTATAAAGAACCGTCGTGGCCATTACTCATCCTGTGCACCCCCCCCCCCCCCCAAATACACAAAAATACAAATGACACCCCTGCTTTGACAACTGAATGAACAAAATCCAATTTAAATGGCGGCTTTTTTCCTCACTTGTTCGCGTACATAGTTTAAGTCATACGAACCGTGGAATGCACAAACTAAGTCATACGAACCGTGGAGTGCACAAACTAAGTCATACGAACCGTGGAATGCACAAACTAAGTCATACGAACCGTGGAATGCACAAACTAATTCGGTGACACGTTCCTCGTGTGACCAAAAGTTATATAACGACCTAATAGATACAGAACGACAGCCCGGCTCACCTTGTTTCAACACATTATTCTTCTCTTTGCGATTATGGAGCATCGGCTTCAAGGGTTCCCGCGTGTCCGTCTGAAAGGGATTGGGTCCCGAAGAAGGGAAGACATATTTAAAAAGGACAACAAGCAAGGTGACGGTAACAATCGCCGCAGTGAGCCACATTGCTGCTTTGCTTCTGCCTTCTCTGGCTTGCCAAACCGCGACCAAAGTGTGCTGAGAAGCGGGATGCACCGCCCACTAAAAATACTAGCCGATACTTTGAGCGAATCACTGCCCATTTCCGTATTACATTAACCAATCAGCATCGCGCAGGAAATTCCGTAATGTTTTGAAAACGAAAGTATATACATATATATATATATACATATACATATATATATACATATATATATATATATATATATATATATATATATATATATATATATATATATATATACATATATATACATATATATACATATATACATATATATATACATATATACATATATATATATATATATATACCTGTATACAGTATATTTTACACTTTCGTTTTCAAAACGAATATATATATATATATATATATATTTATATATATAAGTACAAATTTAAAAACATTCTACATTCCCCGGTTTTGAGCCATTTTTAGAGCTTGTGAACATACTACGTTTCATCGCAATACAAGCCACAATACATGATGTAATAACAAACAAGTATCTTTCTGACATGCATAGCAATACAAGCCACAATACATGATGTAATAACAAACAAGTATCTTTCTGACAAGAACGGAAGGGGGAAAAAAACAAACAAGATCATTTCTTGGTAGATTTTATTTTTTGCTCCAAAAATGACACCCACAGCTTCGGTTGCTGCCGTCCATTTTCGTTCAATGATTGCAAAACCCCCCTAACTGTTTTTATGTTTGTTTTTTTTAAACACATACCCGTTGTCGCGCTTTCAGCACAGCTGTTTGAATTTCAAGATCGTGCTTTTTCAACACTTCCAAGCTTCTCTTTTGATTTTGGAAACGGCGCGTTTTGTTACTACCTAGTAGGAAAATTAAACGCTTCAGCTAATATGAGGGTGTATTAGTGAGTTTTAACAGCAGGTTTATTGATAACAAAGGTGTCAAAAGTCTGGTGCACACAATCACAGCGTGGCGTATCAGGGAAACCCCTTTTTGACCTTGTACGCGGTGGTTCAGCTTTGTTTTCTTCTACAATGACACCTGGATAAGGAAATTAGAGCTAATCAAGCGGGAATGAGAAAAAAAGCCCTTGCTATTATCTTATGTTAGCTTATTACCACGATATCATGACCATCTCCATTAAAAAAAAAATCTTCATTTTAAATTTACCTCAAATTTTACTTGGGAGGGTAAAAAAAACCACAACAAAATTGCACTCCAAACATAAAACTGTTGTGGTGCCGCGTTAGATCCGGCACAAATTAGCAATCGCGTTGCCGAAACTTACATATTTTTATTTTTATGGTTGGTGGGATGCAGTTGCCCTTGCAGACTCCCTGTGTGTGTGTGTGTGTGTGTGTGTGTGTGTGTGTGTGTGTGTGTGTGTGTGTGTGTACAATCACCATCCGACGTCAAATATTGGCTTTGATGTAACCGCGACAGCTTTAAGGTTCGCGTGAAATGGGGGTGTAGGCTCCCCCTTGCCTGGCAGATAGTGCAGCTCAAAAAAGTTCAAGAAGGACCAAAAAAAAAAAAAAAGTAAAAATGGGCGGTAGGTTTCCTCTCTTGAAAGAGTTTTCATGCCCATCAGTCAGGTGATGCGTGCGATGGTGCGGTCGCTGTGATCTTGTTGTAACACTTCACGGCATCAGGGTTCGGCGGGGTGTGTATTGTTTCATCACTGCAGGACCAGGCCAACCTGAGAAGAAATGGGACACCATTTGGGAAATATGCTTAGCCATGAAACGCTATTTGGGGGAAGACAGACGAACTGGTTAATGGGTCAACTTTTGGGGAAATGGGAAAGAAATAGGCCACAACTTTGGAGACTAAAATGAAAAATGATGACCATCATTACATGATTTGATTTATTTCGCCCGCCCAATCTGGCTCAAATAATGCTTTATGTCTCCATAACACACCCTTTTATTTTGACCTGTACATGACACGTTAACATTTAAACTCCCAACAAACAAAATGTTCCCGACAACTTTTGTTCTACTTTCTACGACATCAAAATGACAAAACTTTCCCCATTAACATACACTAAAAGGTACCTTTTCCGAGCCCATACTGGGACACTTCCAATTGTAAAGATAATACTGTAGATTGCCATCGCCGATGCCGAACTTGAGCTTCTCCAGGAAAGTCTTGTTTTCCATGAGGTCCAGTGCGTTGAAGACGTCAAAACCTTTCTGCGTGACAAAACCAGAAAAACTGTACTTGGGCGGGAAAGGGACAACATATGTACGACATCTCATTACATATTACGCACCGATTTGGCCAGGATGAGGGCGTCGGACATGAGGTCCAGCAGGGTGGTGGTGGTGTGAACGTTGTAGAAGGAATAGGCAGCTTTCAGTGTGCGATGCACCGGGTGATTCATGATGGTGGATGGCAGTGTGTAGAAACTCAGAAAGTCCGTCACTTTGCCCTCGTTCTGCCGGGGAAAGGATCAATTACGCACACGCCAATACTTATGCTTATCTTTCACAATAGCTGACTTCTGCGTCCTTTCCACTTACCTCCACCAAGTACGTGTCGATGATATTGTCACGGGGCAGCAACCAGTGCGACACCTCCTCCTGGTTCATGACGGGCACCAGGTTGAACTGGCTCAGGTACTCTCGCAGAAGGCGGCACACGGCCGGGACGTCCTTCTTGGTCATCGGCCGCAGACCCGACATCTTGGGGGCCTGCGGAAGGAACGAGGGAGTCCACGTTGGGTACAAGAGCTCAAAGGTGTGTAAGGACTAAAAGAGGCCGGTGAGTGTGTAGTCAGGAAAACGGACCTCGGGCAGGCGGTACAGCTTCATGGTGCGCTGCATTGTCATATTCCTACTCAGGTGGGAGAACTTCACCTCGATCAGTTTGCGAACGTTCAAAGAGCGATGCCAGTACCTGCAACAACAACAAGTCCACGTGATGTGATTCTGCCGTTGCTTCGATCACAATCTTCATTGCCTGGTGAGGACCCCCACCTGCACGTGCCAACGGGTTTGGGCAGGACCACCCCGGCCGTGTACACCGCCTGGAAGATGCCCTGCAGGTTGACCCGTCTGGTGATCTCCCGGATCAGTACCGGGGCTACTCGCTTGGCTCGGAGCTTCTTGTGGACGCAGAGGAAGTTGATCTCCACCATTTTCTTTTCGCTAAAATAAAAACATCAACACACAGGTGTCTCCTTGCTCTATTATCGGGCCATTATACGGCTGCGTACATATCATAGATGCGGATGGTGGCGGGGATGGCGCTGATGAAGCCCACCAGCTTCTGGTTGGAGTTCACCCTCACCCCGCAGTGCCATTGAGGCAGCCAGCCGGGGGGCCGCAGAGCCCTGTGGAAGGGACAAAATAATGCCACAGATTTCTACAAAACTCACCTAGTAGATGAAAACAAATACGGAGGACTATCAAAAAGTATGAAAACACTCACCAAAGCAGGAAATCGGGCGAGTAGTCAAACCGAAACATGTTGTCATCATCTTCTACATAGTTCTCATTGAGCAGGGTGTAGAGCTCTTTGAGCTGGTTTGATTAAAAAAAAAAAAAATAAAAAAAATTAAAAATAAGAATGATAAATTAGCCACAGATTTTTCACTATAGGGCCGTTCACACGGGCAGATTTATTTCGGACCTACGCCGAAACTGCTCCCCTCGAGCGTTCATACGTGCAACTTTGTTCCGGCGTAGCGCCCGAAAACAGCTTGTTTCGGATCTAATTTGATCCACCTCAGGGAGGTGGTTTAAAAATTTGCTCCAGAACAAATGCTCGTTTGCGAAGCAGCACCGATACAAATGTGCATGTGTGAACTCCGCAGCAAATGCTCGTTTGCGAGGGTGGGGGAGAGCCTCGCTGCGCATGAGAAGAGTTGATTACGTACGGCGAGAATGCGTTGCTTTCGTGCTCTATCGAACTTCCGTCAGGTGTTTGTTTAATAACGATACAAGACATGGCTGCTAACAGTAGCAAAGCACCTCTTGGGTTATACCATCTCAACTAGAACCGGGAGGGGGTTAGTCCCCAAACGTCATCTTTCCTTTTGTAGGAGACTGGACTGTCTCGGAGTTGTTTGTGTAGTTTGTTCCTTTGTTGTGTGTTCACAACCCCCCGCCCTCCATAGAATTTATTTTGTGATTTAATCTCTTGATTTTTGTGTTTGGCGCATTAAATGTTTGCTTTTCTGAGTGTCATTGAACTCATCGTTGATTTACGTTTTCGGGGGCGGTCACTCTCTAGCAGAAGGCACGGAGACACAGAAGGAGAACGACGTGCCTGTACAGTAGTTGCTTGAGTTGTGTATACGTTTTAAAAAGAACCAACACGACAGCTCATTGGTTTTCTGTCGTTTTGCTCCGCAGCAGAAACTGCCCGTGTGAACGCAAGTGGAGCTGCTTCGACGCTGTGCCGGAGCTGTGACGCTCAGCGGCTTTGTACGTGTGAACGCACCACAAAATTTGTTCCGGTGTAAAAATATATCGCAACAAAATACTCCGGTGCAGCGCCGAAATAAATCTCGCTGTGTGAACGGCCCTTATTTGGAGCAGGGTTCGGTCCCTATCCTCCGTGAACAGCAATGGTTCCCTGTAAACTTAAGACATTAATACACATTACTAAGCATATATCCACCTTGACTTTTTACTTTGCGTTTAATTCGTCTGGCGGGGGGTAGGGTGGAACCGATTTAATGAGTAAAATCCTTTATGGCCGATGTCTTACCACAGCAGGGTTGCCCAGGTCGAGGGTGTCCCAACAGAAGCCTTGGGGGAGGCTGTAGGGCTCTTCACGGATGTGGTCCTTGTCAGGCTCAATGGAGCCGTGCGATGTCACAGTCTCGCCTGGAGTCAAAACACAGGAATGTGGTTCATTGTGCATGTAAGGTGACCGAAGAGTCTGGCTAGCTTGTGCTGTTGGTGGTGGCGGTGGTAATACCCAGCTTGGGCACAGGCTGCGTGTCCCAGAACTGGTAGCTCCTGCGGCTGGCCTCCTCCATGGTTTTGGCAGGACCTTGGCCCACTGAGAAGAGCTCGATGGCCTTCTGGATTTCCTGCAGCTTGTCGGCGGGCAACGAATTCACCTGCGGGGACAGAAGACACTGTGAGGATATGATGAAAGGAAATGTTTGGAACCCTGAATCGAGGTCCCACAAGATAACATAGATGACATTCTTTTGTGTAGGGGTACATTCACAACGTGTTGTAAAAGTGTTTTAAAATAAGTTTTAATGTGAACACAAGGAGTATTTTCAGACATTAATTTATATTCCAAATGCTATTTTATTTGTGCCATGATTATAATTAATTACGAACATCCGAGTTACAAACAAACGGTACATACGAACATTTTCACGGGTCTGTCGAAAAAAAGAGTTAGATTTTGTATTGGCGCGCTTTTTCCGAGTGCCGAACGGGCGGAGGAGGACGGCGGAGGCGACGTCAAGGCGGACGCGGGAGAGGCGTGGGGCGGGCGTGTGACGGTGGAACGGGCGGGAGGCGTCCGGCGCGCGGTCGACGACGGTCGTCTACTCTCCCCGCTGAAGCTGCTGCTAGTTTAGCGGGCAGCTAACCTCGAGCCCTGAAGAACGTGACGAAAAGCTCTCTACCCGTTATATGGATGTCAATATAAGCCTTAAACATACATTCCAGACAAAATATAGCACTGAAGCAACTTACGAACGAATTCACCTTATGAACAATCGTCCGGAACGTAACTCGTTCGTAACCTGGGGAGCGTCTGTACTTTTAAATGCAATTTATTTTTGCAAAAAACGTGCTTAAAAAGTGCGTTTCGATAACTTCAAAATGCGTTTAAAAACACATGGGGGGGGAGTAATATTAAGGCTTAAGTGATTCTCATTGTGGGCGGCCCGGTAGTCCAGTGGTTAGCACATCGGCTTCACAGTGCAGAGGTGCCGGGATCGATTCCAGCTCCGGCCTCCCTGTGTGGAGTTTGCATGTTCTCTCCGGGCTTGCGTGGGTTTTCTCCGGGTGCTCCGGTTTCCTCCCACATTCCAAAGACATGCATGGCAGGCTGTTTGATCACTCTCAATTGTCCCTAGGTGTGAGTGTGGGCGTGCATGGTTGTTCGTCTCTGTGTGCCCTGCGATTGGCCCCGCCTACTGCCCGAAGACAGCTGGGATAGGCTCCAGCACCCCCCGCGACCCTAATGAGGATCAAGCGGTTCGGAAGATGAATGAATGAATGAATGATTCTCATTGTGGTACATGGCTCCCTCTAGTGGTTAGCAAAAGAATCACAGCTCATACATCTGTGCAGAATGTTACAGTGGCTGAGCATTATATTAAATCTATATTTTAGGAACAAAACGTCTGTCTCGTTAGAGACAAGTATTGTTGTCGGTGGTACTTGGTGTACAAACTGAAACAATGACAAGCTGACACTTGTCATCAAAACAAAGGCAGTTGAGAGCAAAAACAAAAAGGCATGAACAGTAAACCATGATGCGACATAGTTAGATTAAAATGTCAAATTGTAATTGGTTCATGCCTTAGCAAGGTGGTCTTGAGAGGTTTCTGTGGGCACGCCACTCTTTTTCTTCTTCTTTTGCTTCCTCCTCTTCTTCTTGGTACCACTGTCATCACCCAAACCCCTGTAGAACACAAAATAATACAAATAAACAAAAAAGTATAGCAATTTAAGATGGGAGGAGGGCATAGTTCATAAAATTATAATTTTATACAGGGTGTTTGTAAAATCACTGTGCACTTAGATTTTATTACCAAACATGTTTCATGTTTGGCATTTGCGGCTTGGACGATTTGCTGATTTTTGGTGGGGGAACAAATCCTCGGAATTCAATGAAAACTCACCCACACTTTCTGTTTTTGGGGGGCTCTTTTATTGCCGCTGCTCAACGCGTAGTGTGATGTATTGTTTTTGTTATTGTAAAGTGTCCTTGGGTGTCTTGAAAGGCGCTTATAAATAAAATGTTTTATTATTATTATGACTGAAAAACAAATTAACAGCCCTACTTTTATTTTATTAATTTAAAAATACATCAGGCAAAATTTACCTGTTCTTAAATGTACAAACAACTACATTTTCAAAATTAATAATTGAAAAGAATTGATTAATTTAGCAGCTTATAAATGCTAACAATCAACTTAAGTTCAGGTCAAAGGACTGCCCTTAAAGATTATATTCTCTACCTAAACTATAGTTCTCTTCACCTTAGGTCCAGTTTAAATCACATAAAGCTCCTGCACCCACTCATCCCTCTTCTTGTGTCTGCATACTTACACAGGATAATCTCATTATTGTCCCAGGGCGACGGCACACAGATGGCACATCGCATGACCTTTGGAGCGAAGGGGTGACCGACCATGCATATGTACATTTATGGATATACAAAGGGTGAGTGAGGGGTCCAGGACAATGCACGACACACTGCACAACACACAAAACAATATGTATGGGCTGTTCCATCGGCTTCCACACAGCCACAAGTGTTCTTTGTGCTCCAACCAGCTTGAAAACAATTCCCCCCCCCCACTCCAAACCATCCACAAATGTACAGCAGGGGTGGGCCATTAATTTTGCAAAGGGGCCAGATGAAAAAATGGAATGCTTGCCGTGGTAGCCAACTCTATAAAAATACACATTTCTAATTACTAAAAGCCATTTCATTTTGTTTTGGATCCCGTGACACGGACATTCATTTATTCTTCAAGGCAGCTTTTGAAGGTTGTCACCCTGCTTTCTCCGGCGCCAACTCCGCAAGACGCATCGCCTCGCCTCAACTGAAAACCTTCGTCACGCTGTTGTTCTTAGCCAAGCTGGCTGGCTATCAGTCATTGACCAATGCGAGGGACTCTTTCGCTGGCATGGCACCCTAGAAGAAGCGCGGCATTTGGGCGGCATCTTATGGCAATACAGACATAAAACAATTGTGGAATAGGCAAAAATAGGTGGATTTTTTCCAAACATAATGAGCTACGGAGAAATGTACACATTAATGATGTTTGTGATTTGCAAATTGGCGAGGATTCACATTTTCACTGCAATGTCATGAAATTGAAATGAATGTGCTTTGGGATCATAGTAATTTAAACCATAATTTACTGTTGGTGAGTTTTTGCAATTCAGCTAGTTTTGGTCCCGAACCTAGCGAAAAGGTTTGCTCCATAACTCAAACGCAGTGGTAATTAAAAGGAAGCCGTTGACAAGGGCACCTTTGTTTTCATCTTTGCAAAACGAAACGCTACAACACCATACTTGTTTAACACACACAAACACACGCACACACACATACATACATATAAATTCCTATTTTAATTCGACTCCTTCGAAATAGCAAGATATCCTCTCTCCTCACAGACAAAAGCAGGGGTAGGGTACTTTGGCTTCTCGAGAGCTATATCCTGCCTGTTTTAGATCTCTCTCTACTTTAGCACACCTGATTCAATTGATCAGCTCATCAGCAAGCTCTGTATAAGCCTGAAACGATCATGATCTATGAATCATGTGTGTTGGGAGTAGGGAAATATCTAAAACAGGCAGGAGGATATGGCTCTCGAGTAACTAGAGGTTGCCTCCCTACCCTTGGACAAAAGGGTTTGACAGCTAGCTCAGCTCTAGAAGCTAATTGGCACAACGTACAACTGTGCAGCAGCGCGCACTCCATTAGTTGATGAGATGCATTGAACACAGTCATGAATCAGACTTTGAAGATGTCAGGCGAACCAAAGATATGTTGTTGTTCTGTAGGGGTAGAAGGTGCGAAATATTAATCCGTGTCGTTTATTGGCTTTGTTTTAGTTAAACCAACTAACGCCTTGCTAGCCGCCACGAAACTCCGCCCACTTTTAAACCGCTGCGGACCAATCATATCAGAGAATATTCAGACAAACTGTCTCCCCAGCCAAAGGAGTGAAAGTAGGCGGGACATCGTTTACAGTGCCTAGCCCTAGCATTAGAAGCTAATTAGCAAAACGTCAAGCGGGGATCAGCGCAGAGTCGTTTATGGTTTAAGAAAAAAATCAGAGTGAGCTTTAAACGTGACAATCACGCCAAAGTGGTTACTGTTGTGTCGGAGAATAATGTGTGAATATTAAACTCATTAGCTTTGTATTAAAGAATACTTTCGACTCGCCATCTCCCCGATAACTCCTTGCTAATGAGTTGACATGAAACACCGCCCACTTAGCCGCTCCCGACCAATCGAATCACAGACGACCCATGCAAACATCCTCCCCAGCCAATAATTTGAAGGCAAAAGGGCGGGACATCGGCCACTAGCTTTCCCCCCCACGACAAGCTCGCCGTGGCCAGCGTGCACTCGCCTTTAACTTTGTCTCATTAATCCCATGACTATTTTTTTCACAACGTCGCGACCTCCGGCGAGCGGTCTCACCCATCGTCAAAGTGGTGTTCCTCATTTTCACAGTCGCTGCAGTGTCCATGGTCCTCTACGTCTTCTTTCCCCGGCAGCGGTGCTGTCTCATTCTCATCCGCCATTTTCAACCAGGAAGTGAGATGATAGCGTGTGTCCGCGAGGTCTTTAAACGTCCCTCGCTGTGATTGGTCCGTCACCGTTTACATCAACAAACCTTGCCCTTGTCGGTGACTGTCTTCTTGTAAAATTGCGTTTTGAGCCAGTATGTTTTTAGATATTTATTCAAAGTGGTACACTTGAGGTATCATAATCAGTATGATATTTTTTGGGGTGGTGAGCACGGTATTAAAAGTATTTTTTTGTATGGTGAAAAGTGGATGCAATGCTACCCCATTCTTATGTTCTGTTTTGCGTCAAGGCTTCCAGTGTAAGTCAGGTCAAGTCAAGTCAGCTTGTTTGTCAAATAAAGAGTTGTAAGAGTTGGCATGTTACCCTGTGGAAACTTCGGCTTCTTCTCACATTCTAAAAGCATGCACGTCAGGTTAACTGACGACTAAAATGTAATTTTACAGTGAAAATTGGACTAAAGATTAAAGTAAAATTGCTACCATGACCTGGTTATTTGGAGACAGCATGAAAAGCGCAACATTTCAGAGGAAAATTTAGTGTGTGGAATAGGAGCAATGTGACCTGACGTGAAAATCTGAATCTTGGCCAATGTGCTGTGAAATATTTTGATACAGTTTAAAAAGTTAATCTTCTCGGGCTGAGACACACACAAAATCACTAAATTAAAACTTTATTGGCACTTAATGCGCGACAATGACAAGGTTGCATGAGAAGGTTAAAGGGTAACCAGCGCTAAAAAGTGCTTTGATACAAAAAAGAAAAACACAAAGAATTATAATCCCCGTTATTAATTAATGACTCTGAGTTCATCAATAGATATATATTAGCGTGCTAGTAGTTGATTCATTCATTTGTAATAAAGATATTAGTCACAATAAATAGACCACTGCATAAAATGACCTGTTCAACTACAAAAAAACATTTTTGTAATACTGAAAGGTTAAACTATAACAATCAGCCAATTCATTTGCTCTATTTTGGCAACATAGAGAACAAGAAATATAGAGACAGACTAATTGGTCTCTAAGTCAAAATGAGTAAATTGACTCATTTCCTTTCCTTTGTCTATGTGAAACTAGTACATAGGACATAAAAGTACAGATTAAGACGTAAACATTGTTTTTTAATACTGCTTGTTTTTGTCGGTTTAAGTTCAAGTTGTTGAGGTACAAACATTAAAAGACATTAAAAGTGCCAAAGTACAGTAAGTTAGATTTTTGTTGTTGTTCTTAGTACTTCATTAGTACTTATTTGTGTTCATATTGCAGGAACAAAAAACGGCGTGCTGTGATTCCAGGCAATGAAGTGCTATTTGTGTCCAACTTCGGCAGGGATGAGCAATATTTGTTGCATGAAAACTGCTCCCCACCTCCCCAAAATAGGTTCCTTAAATGTAATTAGTTTTTTTTTTATCCGTTTGCTGCTCTATTGGTAATTAAATTAATTCAACATAATAAAATTAAATGATAATTATTGTTTAACTTATTATTAATTGTTAATTCATTTACAAATGAGCTGTCCATCTTAAAAATCCAATGTGGCTTTTGAGCACTAAAGCTTGCCCACCCTTGAACTAAAGTCTCACAGTTTTACACTTTTCTCTTGGGGGAAGGCGTAATTTCACACACATGTTTGATGGGAACGCCTTTGCGGGACACTTTCACGTGGATGAAGAGCGTGGCGGGGGCCAGCCGGGACCCGTCGCCCTTCAGCAGGTGGACATGTCGGTAACCTGAGAGCAGATGACCAAAGATTAGTAAACAACATTACGCTATGTCTCGATGTACAGTCAATCCACATTAATGTGCCGGGGGAAATTATCAATCAATCAATCAATCAATCAATCAATCAATCAATCAATCCATTTTAAACTTTTTGTTCAACTTTACAGACCTAGATTGTTCCTCAACTCAATTCAACATTATTCTTTGACACCAAGGTGCCACAGCATGGAGGCAAAGCATTACTTTTGTCTATGTGAAGTTCCTAAACTCACTTCAACACAGTTCCTTGCCACAAGAGTGCCAGAAAGTGGTGGAAAAGTATTACTTAAGATGGGACATTTGTAAGGCAGGGTACCAATGTACCTGTACGCAAGCTGGTGAAGGGTATAGTAAACTGTCCCACAAAGTCGTTCTTGGCCGTGTGATCGTGGTCCTCGACGACGAAGCGCACCAGCGCCAGCTCGGGCACCTGCAACTGGAAGCTGAGTGTGCAGTCCCATCGCGGGTTGAAGCCTGCGGGAGGCGCACAAAAGTCAACATCGCGCAAACGAACTCAGTGAGGTGTATCAGTCCTATGGCGCACCGCTCAGGAGCAGCCATCTCACTCATGTGTGAAGCAAATGCTGGAAATAAAATAACATGAAGGAAGCACCATTGTTGTCAATGCGGTGGGTTTTGTCTCTGGTGTTGTCGATGGCCACGCCATGAATCTCCACCCACACCTGCGGGTCCACAATGGAGCTGGCCTTGTCTGTGTTGATTTTGGGAAGTTGCTGTGCTGATATCACCTGGGTGCGGGGGAAAAAAATCAACTAAATTAAATTCATTCAAGACACATATAAGACAGTATCATTATTGAATGAAGTTACTCGTATAGTCAGCTGGGTGGGGATGTGACCAGGACCCCCACCCGTGTTCTCCGGGTTGAAATCGGACTCGCCGCTGCACAGGAAGCCAGGCTTCAGGACGTAGCCACAACGGCCATTAGGAAGAAAACGGCCCTGGTTCAGGTCCATCTGCTCACCGGGGGTCTGGAAGTTGAGAGCCACTGCACACCGAAGGTTGGAAGTAACAAAGTACAAATAATTTGTTTTTGTAGTGAAGTAAAATTTTTCACCTATATCTGTACTTAGCTCAAATATTTATACTGACGACTTTTTAACTTTTGTACCCAAAACTTGAAATCCGAGCTACACTTTGTACTTCTGACTTCATCAAAATCAGCTTTTTACTTTTTTTTTCTTCTCAACCCCTGTATTGATGTGCTTACCCATCTGGCAGCCAGCGTTCCACATTTCCTGGGGATTGTAGTTGGACGACTGGAGGCGCTGTCCGGACGGGTAAATCCGGCTCAGCTGTCTGCTGTTGTGTTTCACAAAAAGCTTCCCTGAAAAATGAGCAAATGGACGTCCGTATTGATATGCCACAATGTTACACTGCAGCATCGATAAAGATCGGAATATTGATCATGTGACATGTCGTATCATTTTCAATGACCGCAGCAGTGATACGTCTTGACCAAATATCGATATTGTGATACGTCGCATTGCTGGTTTTTATGTAACATTACTCATACAAATGAATCACATATCAATATTGTGATGTGTCCCATTGTTATATATTACGCAGCAGCATCCATACAACCACAACAAATTTCATAATTGGGATGCATCATCATCGTGTTATGCTGTATCACTATAAAATTATGTACCCGAATCTTTGATGAGCCTGAGGGCGTCGTTCTCGGAGAAGGAGGACATTTCCTCCGGCGGCTTTTCACCCAAGTTTGTGAAACCGCAGAAGGGGACGCTGCGGCAGTACACCACCAACTCTGACAGCTCCACGCTCAGTTTGGAGCACACCTGAGAACAATGAGCACATTTCACTGACAGGGTTACTGGACATTGCACGGAGGATCCAGCAGATGGCGCTGGAGAGGAACAGTTAAGATCTTTTTGGCACTTGGTGGAGGTCTGTCAATATTACATTTTTACAAGGAATTTTATCTTAGGGAACTGTGGCTAGAACACACAAACGGACAATATAGACCCACAAAGTTTAGTGCAGGTAAAACGGCTGTATTCTCTCCACAATGTTTTTGTAGTTTTGGCAAATATTTTTTTAGAGTTGTTTTGTTTTTACTTTTCATCTATGTAGATTTAAATGTTGCACTTATTTATTTAATCTTTTTTGGTCATAATATTATTCAACAGTTTTGTGTGTAATACTTTTGTATTTGTTGAAAATAATTGTCTTTTTGTTCCTTTAATATTTCTGCATTTTACATTTTTTTTCTATTTTGTTTTTTTTATTTCTTCTGTTTTTAAGTGTAGGATTTTGTGTTAATAATTAGTTTTATTTGTGGCAAATACTTGTTGATTTTTTTATACATTATTATGTGGACAAGACCATAACTTTCTTGGTGGAGGTAAAAATGGCTTATATTCTGACCTTGGCTGGGTCCTTCCTGGGCGTGCTCTTGTTTCCGCCTGTCTGCTCATCCTCGGAGCTTGAGGAGAAACTGCCGTAGCTTCCGTTCTTGCCCAGCTGTCCCAGTTGAGGGATTTGCTTCTTTCCTTTCACCAGTATACGTCCCTTCAGCTCCTGCAAGGACCACCATTAGAACGACGATTTGATGGTTATTTGGTTTTGTTTTTAAGCGTGAGTGTGTAGTTCATACTTCAGGTGAGGGCAGGTCATCGAGCGCATGGTCACTGAGGGGCTTGTTCAGCAGCTTGTTGCCCAGGATGGCGTGAAGGTGTTTGGCCATGACCACTTGCTGCTCCACGGAGCAATGGTTCTCCAGGGACAAGATTAGCGGGTATGGAGACGCCTAGTGGACAAAAAAATATTATTTGGTTTGTTTGGGATTTTTTGGAAACAAAATTATTGGACAGTATTTTTATCCAAATTGGGGTTTTCTAATCAGTTTTAAACATATTTGTCTTGGACATTTGTTGAATTACCTTCAAATTATTATATTTTCTGTATAATGAATTTGGGTTTTGTTTTCCATCATATTTTTGTTGTACTTTTTAACTCTGATGTGTGGTCTCACCTTGAAGGCATACTGTGCGATGGTGACAATGACCTCTTTGAAGGGCACTTTGGAAGTCAGCGTGTGACCGTGGTAGATGACCGGCTCGCCTTTATCTCCATCCCAGCAGTCCAGCTCCACGCAGCGGCAGCCTTGATTCAAAGCCCTAACGTACACACAATTTTTTTTTTTTTAATTGCAGTTTCAACATTGCAGGAAAACGAGAGCGCTGTGAATACCTGATATAGGGCTCGGTGCTGCTTGCGCTGGTCACTTGGTCCTTGGTGAGGTAGGTGTTGTGCGAGGTGGAGATGAAGTAATGGGCCAGGGGGCGGCTCATGTCTTGGTAGACGCGGGCGTGCTCTGGGTTCAACACATCGTTCTCCCGTGACAGCATGTACATTGTGAAGCCGTTCTGTGTCATGAACTGGTTCCTCTGTGCTGCAATCCCCAAAGACAACATTGCTCACTGTCATTTTATCGCTGAAATGAATCATCAGCCCCCTCGTCTTAATCCAGCTCTTCACACTACCACTATCACACCAAAATGATTGAAACAATCCCTATAAGACAAAAGACAACAGCAACAGTGTCAATATTGATCAAAAACAAACAAGACGATAAAATATGTCCATCAGCGATGCTGATTCTTAAATGTATTACTGTGTGTGTGTTTTGACCCACCCCAGTCGTTGAGCTCAAAGGTGCTGATGAGGGTCTGCGCGTGGGCCAGGCTGGCGTCCTCTCCTTGGTCTCCCAAGAAGTCTCGCAGCTCGGCGGTGGAGAGCACGCAGCCGTTGCTGGAGTAGTGGCGGAAGACGGCGTCCAGCTCGGGCCGGCGCAGCAGCTCCCGGCAGAACTCCTCGATCTCGTTGTGGTCCAAACGGCTGTCCCCGGACCGGTCGCACCTCTGGGAATGGAAGATCTGCGTGGATTACTTATGTGGCATTATTTGTGTTGTGTGGGGTGATGCTTATTGGGAGTCGAGATGAACGCTGATGCCCATGCGGTGGACTTTTTTTCTTTTTTTACTTTGTGTATTCTTTATTTCAGTTGTGCAAGGGCTGGGGAAGATTCACATTTCTAATTGATGTCTTGAATTGAAAAAAAAATGTGAGAACATGATCTATTCGGTCCCCTAGTGGGCTTCTTAGAACACAAAGAAGGTAAAATACCAAGTGAGAACAAAAATCTAATGCTTTTTTTTTGGGTGAGGGTGTGATCCACCTTCCCCATTGAGAAAGCATTTCTACAGCTGTGTACATCAAGAACATTTCTCAGGCGGGAATATAGAGCACATTCCATCATCAGAAAGGAGCATAAAACAAAAACTAACAGCTGAAGCGCGGAGTCAATCGACAGTGTCCAAACAGGCTCCAATATGCATGGGATCGGTCCCCCCCTGACCTTGAACAAGGAGCGAGCGTACTGCTCACTCAGGTCAATGTTGATCATCTGCAGCAGCCGGCGGACTTCGTCGTAGCTCATCTTGCCGTCCTGGTTCTGATCCGCTCGCCGCAGGTAGCCACGGATCCAAGTGGGAGCGAGGGTTCAGGAAGACGGGCAGAAAATGTGGTTCAGACAGAAAAGAAAGCTCAACCAACCATGCCAATGTGACAAATTAATTCATTTTTCTTTTATGTTTGTTTATATTCTGTCTGTTCTTTTTTTTACTGAAACACTTTAAAACCAAGGATATTGGTCCAGCTTCTCCTTTTGTGTCATGTTGGCAACGCGCTCCTTCAGGGTGCGCAGGCCTCGCACCCAGCGCTGCGCCTCGTCCTCGCACGGGCACAGGAGGTCCAGGCTCTTGCGTGCCCCCCGGAAGACCACCGTAAAGCAGTGGCTGTCCGGCACCGAGCCCGAAATCCGGCGCAGCGCCTCCGACTGGCAACCCTCGCGCACACACTCCACTTCGGTCACCGCAACTGGAGACGGAGGAGTGACAATGACATTAAAATGTGCAAAAATGACTACAGTGTGTCACATATGGTAGCTTCTTGGCTCATTGTAAAAATAAGGCAGGACAGAAATGTATGAGGTGTCAAAGGAATTTTTAGGGAATTGTAAATTCCACCATCGTAACAAAGCGACTTAACCGTAAACGACAGCGAATGACATATTTTGCCACAAAAGCAGGAAAATGTCATTTGCACGTCATTTTGAAAGTGATGTCTCCACACTTTTGACTGGTAGAGAGCTGGGATGGTCAACTATGTGCTATGTGTCAACTCAGTCAGTCCTCATAATAGCCTCATTCTTTCCCCTGAGCTGACGAAACGTCTTCAAAAACGACCTTGCATTACGTCGTCGTATTTTTTGACGGGGATGTGACAAAAGTAACGTGTGTGTGTGTGTGTGTGTGTGTGTTTCACATCAAGCAGACGTGCCGGAATGCAGCCATCACATCACACCTTCCGAAATATCTTGTGTGGCGAAACGGCACTCAAATCTACGATGATAACAAGAGCCATCCGAAAAAAGAAATAAGAAACGGCGAATAAGTGATTCTATGAGTGTTGAAGCGCTAGTATGCAGAGCATCCACTGTACACAGCGAAAAGCGCACCGGTGGCTCTCCTTGCCCACAAGTGAGCACATTACAGTACCTTAATCGCTCCAATTTTCTTTTCAACTTTCACCTCTTCTGATACGGCTTGAGTTTCCTCTGCCTGAAAACATTTTCATTGTTGCCGGGCTATTCTTACGCATGAGCGCTTTCCGTTCTCCTTTTTTCCGGAATGTTCCTCAAGCCCGTTTCCTCCTCCCACAGCAAAGACAATTTCAAGATCAACGGGCGAGAGGAGCGATTGCATTAATTATGACATATACATTGAGTTAGCAAACTTGCTGTCGGCTGTCCGAGGTGGCGATTATCATAAATAACTGACAAGCCTCATTCATTATATAACAGTGAAACATTCATTGCTTATGTGAAAACAAGCGTGTAGCGGATTTCCGTGGTACCTCGGTTATTGTGAATTAATCAGTTCCAGAAAGTCTGATGAAAACCAAAATTTTAAACCAAAGGAAAATTCCCCATAGGAAATCATATGAATCCACTCAATCCGTTCCAGATACCTCAAAATGCGAACAAGTTCTCGCTTGAATTTGATCATGTTTCTCATCTTCTTAATCAAATGGTTGGCACTTGGATTTTTGTGTAAAATGGGGTCAACGTTGCAAGCTTTTATTAAAAACTCAAGGCAAGAACAAGCCTCCCGTCGGCTCAGCAACACTCAGGCGACATTAACAAAACACATCTTGTCAAAATTAGGTGTTCAAAATAAAAGCACACTAGTGCAATAAGTTTCCACCACATTCTCTACAGACCCAAGGCGGCTTACACTCACATTAAACCTACAAGAATTGTGTGCATGTTTATTGAGTCTGACAGTTAAATAAGGCACCATGCGGCGCAAGAAAGTGGCGTGAAACTGTGTTATTATACTGCATACTTTTATTTTGAAGGTTAGATTTGAATTTTTACAGCATCTATTAAGTTGATGCTGCCTGAGTATTGCTGAGCATAGAGTCAGTCGTCGATGCAAATGTGCATCTGTTGAAAACTTTATGCCTTTGATTCAGGGAAATTAATAAAAAAGTAGATTTTGAATTATTTTTTGGGGTATAAAAATTGGGACATAATCTAGATCAGCGGTCGGCAACCTTTGACACCGAAAGAGCCATTTGAACCCGGTTTCCACGGAAAAGAAAACACTGGGAGCCGCACATCTAAAATGAAAAAAAAAAAACTTCTACTACTTTACCGCAGCATGTTTCTTATGAAATCCACGTGCTACAGAGAAAATTACATTTTATTCATTTAATGAACACATTTTGAACATTTTGAATTCTTGAAAAATAATAACAATGAATGTCTCTTTCAAATAAATTAAAAAGCTGAATTTAAATTGTCCATGTAGCAAACGAAAGCAGAAAAATGCCATGAGGCGTCATCCTTATATCCATTTATCTTATCTAAAATGAAGATAACACTGTATATATTGCTTTTCTTACCTTTACACTTTGTATAAACAACTATAGTGTGGTTATGTCTTATGAAGTGCTACGGAGAAAATTAAATTTTACCGATGTAATGAACACATTTTGAATTCTTGAAAAAATAATAATGTCTGAATGTCTCTTTCGAATAAATTAAAAAGCTGAATTTAAATTGTGCATGCAGCAAACAAAAGGGAAAAATCCGTGAGCCGTCATCCTATATCGCCTTGGGCTTTCAAAGTATGCAGCGGAGCCTTGACCTGAATATATAAAATAAATTGGGGAAAAGCACTGTGTCACTAAACAATGAAAATTAAATATTTGCAAAATATCTGCATAAATATTTATTTTACCTGGTTAATGGGACTTCTGCTCCTGAACCTCTGCGCACAGCTTCTGCAAATCGGGGCTGTCTGAAGTCACTTTCATCAGCCAGTTTTTCTCCACAAATTAGGCATACTGGTAGGCCACTCTCGCCGAGTAAATGCAAATGAATCTGCCCAGGCATCATTGAATGTTCTATTTTCTTGAGATATTTTTCTTTTCTTACATTTCTCCATTGGCTTTGCGGGGTTGAAAGTCGCTCAAAATAGACGCCGCTTCAGCGGGTATACCAGCTTCCGCAGTGTGACGTCTATTTTGAGCGACTAAAAATAATATCATATAATTTAATTAATATTTTAATATTTCAAGATCACAATAATCTTCAAATTTAGAACTAAAATAATATAAAAACTAACACAAATAAAACACACTTCAATTAAATACAAAAAAAAAATTTTTAGTAATTTATTTTCCCAAGCCAATCAGAGCCGCATTATAAGGATGAAAGAGCCGCGGGTTGCCGACTGCTGATCTAGATGAATAAAACCACTGAAAACCAAAAGCTTGATTCCTCAGTATTTCTCGCCCTGGTGTTTATTTCTACTGTGCATGGTGATAAACTCACACGTCTGACGGGCTTTGGCCTTGCGGGAACTCTTGGACGACTCGCACCACACGGTGAGTCCGTCCTCCAGCAGGCGCAGGGTTCGGCTCTTCTGCCATCTCGGAGAGCGAACTTTCACCATGTTGGAGCCACGCATCATCACACGCACGTCCTCGTTGTCCAGCAGACCTCAAACGCACACGTGCAAATAGAATTTGCGTGAGTACCATGACATTAGTATTTGGCTATCATTAATCACATTGGAGAGACTGAACAGAATAGATAGAACCGATTGAATAGAACCCTGTGCTCGACCTGTATATTTGCAGTGTAAACATGCACATTTACACACCAACTTTCATCAGAGTTGACTGTGTTTATCTGCAAAATTGGAGTGACATAAAGACTTTTTCTGTGTGGACTTTACAGGATGTTTTTGTGCAGGAGCACGGTGCCACAAAAGCAGCCTTTTTTGGACTCCAGCAAGGACAAATCGTGTTTATGTCACTGCAGTTTCAGCGAGGACTTGCTGGAAAAGGCCACAAAACACATGGGCGACAAGCGTAAATCATTCTGTATTGTATGCAGATTTATTCGTCTTCGGCGAGGCAGGAGCCAAGGAAAAAAAAAAAAAGAGAAGGCGCTGGAGTTAGCTTCAAGTTGCCAATGTCTGCTGTGGATGAACGACTTCGACTTCTGCCTCCACGCATGGAAATGTAATCAGAGATAAACTCCACGTGCAGTAAAAAAAAAAAAGTACTGTAATGTGGTTTGAAAAAAAAATAATACAATAAATATACAAAAGGAAAAAAATAATATTTTATTTGAAAAGAACAAAATTAAATTCAGATTGTTCTTTTAGAAATGATGAACTAAGGATAAATAAATCAACAAAATAATGATGTTAATTTTGTAAACAGAGAATGATCAATAATCAAATAAACTATTGCCTACTACTGTATTATGAAATGCAAAATGATTGAATTCCAATAAATCTAATTTATTTCATACTAAATAAATGAAGAAATGAATATGACAGTACGGTCTAGTATCAACGGATAAAGGAACAGCGGCATACACCTTGACCTTTGCACGTTTTGCAAATCTTCAGCGTTAAGGGGGGCCACAGGGCTTCCCGTGAACAGCATTAAACGTATTTTTAGACTTGTGGGACAGTGCAGAACGTCTGCTTCGAATTGCCTGGGACAGTTTGACCCTGCAACTGTCTAATAAAAGAATAAAACGTGATTTTCCTATGGGAAAACACTTCTGCTGCTGCCGAACAGGATTGGGCTCCACCTTAAAAAAGCTGCAGTGTGGTCCCCTTACAATGGCGTCTTTGTTATCTGATTTTGGAACTGGAGTGTTTACGCAGCTTTCATTCCAAAGGTTCAAAACACACACTGTGAACGACTCCTTTTTTTTTTAATCTTTTTTTTTTCTTACACATCCCGAGTTTAGAGAGTCCGAATTTTTCGCAAGTGTTTTCCAGTAGCTGCGCTCTTAAGGAGACCCGCTGCTTTTTCGTGCTATGCATGAGCCGCTCCATTTGCCGGCGTGAATGGCGGCCGGGACAAAAGGAAAAGTGTTCCGAGTCTTTCCAGAGCGCTCCCATGTCACATTACTCCCGGGCGGCTCCGTCTTACCTAGATTTGTGAGAAGCTTGGAAAAATACCGGAGCATTCTAACGCTTTAATTACGCAAACTCCTTTTGGGGAGGAGGGGGTAAGGGAGGGGGGGGGCTCATAGAAATAAGCAACCACCCACCCTCCGCTCCCCCTTTTCCTTGCCCCGTTGGACACAAAAAACTCCCCCCTTGCTGGGCCCTCGTTCCAAGCTGTTACCACATGCGAGACCCCACCCCCCACCCCCTCACCATTAACTCTCAGGTCATTGACAACAGTGTTGATGGCCAAACGGCCATGGCCTTGTGTTTCTACATCGCGTTGCTGACTGTACCAAAATCTGCTTTTCTGTCTTTATTTGTGTTGATTTTGACCGTGCAAGGTGGCGGTGAGCACGAATCACTAATACGAGTCGCCGTTTGTCAGGTTCCAATACCTGACAATTGTACTGTGTTCATCAAGAAACGGGCACATTTTCATGTGTGCCTGTGAGTGCCCTGTAGGTGGTCATTTCTATCACCGCCCCCGCCAAAAAAATTAAGAAAATTGTTGCCGATCCCGGCCAATCAATCTGTACACCCCTAATTTCTAGACATCAAATCAATTTCTATTGTGCAAAGTGTCTCCAGTGGTATTTACTGTCCGTTTAACCGCATTCCGATGGGTTGCTAATCTTGAAAGGAGCTCGCCTGTAGAAAATCTCCCTTGGTTTCCAGCCCCCTAACTCCACAACACCCTCCCACCACCTTGCATGCTGGCTGGCTAGCAACCGCACTGCCATATCCAAAGCAGGGTTATCAACACGAGGAAAAAAACAACAACGGGTGTGCATATGTGTAAGAGCATGAGCGCGGTCCGGAGCAGCGCTACCCGGGGCCCGGTTCAGGTTTCCCTCGGGCATAAGGAGCGCCACCGGAGCCAGTGAGCCAAAGGATTGCACGCTCGCGTATACAGTACAAGAATGAAAGGTGTCGCTGATACCGCAGCCGCGGCGGCACTCGGGCATGCGTGAGACGCGGCGGGCCCGAAAGTAGGGCAGCTGTCCGCCTGGCTTAAGTCCGGTCTAGAGGACGGCCTGAGGAAGTCTGTGCGTGGGGAATAATCAGAACAAGAGGAGCGAGGCCATGGGACATTTTAGTTCTCAAGTCCCTCAGAAGGCTCCATGGACTTTAGGGGACCTTTTAACATGGTGTCGGGTTGTCTGAACACCCTAAATTGTCTTCTATGTGAGTTACGCAAAAATGTGTTATGTCCTTTCGATGACCCTCAGTTGTCTTTTACCCCTTTTCCACACCCCCCCAAAAAAACAAACTTCGTGCTCGTTCTTGGTTGGTGCGTAACAAGTTCTTCCGAAGAACGAAAGTGTTAATTTCTTCTCAAAGGAGCATTTCTTTTATCTCCTTCTTAGGCAGGTATGAATGATGTCAATTGATTGAGCATGTGCGTTTTCATTTCAATTGCTGAAGTGACCGACAAGTGACTCAGAGGGACTTCTTGAATATTACGGGAGACTCGAACACTCACTTGAGTCAGATCGTAGCTTGGAAGAGGCGTGTCAAAAGTTCAAGGAAGATCACCAGCACATCGGATTTGTGATAAATGAATCCACCGGCTGGATATTGTTTTGGGTTTTTTTCTTTTTCATTACCAACTACATTCCACTTTCTGTGAGAGGAGCCAGCAGCTCTGAGCTCACACACACGCACACAGTAGCTAAACCCACAATAGCTGTTTGCATAAAACTCCGGCTCAACGCTGGCACAGTGGCTATTTCCACTGACGAGCCCCGAGCTATAACACCCGTAATGTGAGTAGGCATGTGGAAACGACATTACTTGACATTTGGGGTACCGGTTGGACTCTGCAACAATGTAAAGATTTCTTTTTGTATGGATTATTTTTGTTTTCTGTCCAAGACTATCCTGAATACATTGGAGGTAATACAATTCCACCATCATTGTTGTGATGCTAACTTCAGTAGGCAGCGTGAACCGATTGCCAGCCAATCGCAGGGCACATGTCGCTGAGCAATCATTCGCACTCGCACTCACACCTAGGGACAATTTTGAGTCAAATGTTGTATATGCGCAATGTCAACGATGCAGACGTTTATCCATTCTCAATAGAACTGAGGTGGCGTTTTATCGTTTGTACTACTACGCGTTTAGCTTCTCTTTTTGGAGTCGTACGACAGTGAAGAATGTTCAAGACATGGCCGATACAGTTTGAACGATACGTCGCCTCGACTGTATTTGTAGATTAGCGCTCTCCGCGAAACACGACATAACCTGACTGGCTGCCAGACGATTTTGTGTTTGCGTTAAAATTAAAGTGTTGCACCACTGACTGCAACATCACATGTTCCTAAAAAAAGGGATTTGGACATCCAGCTACTCCTATGGGGGGTACTTGACAAGCACTTTGTAGCTGAGCAGGTGTCTATTTTAAGTGGGTGTGTAAATGGGTAAAACATGACCCCTTGCTTCCGCTCAAGATGGCCTTACGCCCACACGCACCTACTGCCCATTAGATTACGGCGCTCATAATACAGAGGCTCATCAAACGGAGGCTTCCGGCGTTGTTTTGGGCGCCACGAAATGTGCACGTCGCAGCCAATGGTTGCGGTGCTGGTGCGGCGAAGCATGGCATCAAATGCACAGTGCGTTCACCTATTTATGAGTGCATCCAGCGTTACAGTTGAGCAGTTTTGATGGGAGAACTTTTAGATTTCAGTTTTATGTTAGCTTACTTGAAGAATTTGAAATTCAAAATATTAAGTTAAGCAAAACTAAAGTTGTATTCTTTGTCACCATACTGTGTTTTCTGTCCAAGCTAAGCAGAGTCTGCAAAATACTCAACTTTTTGTCAACATTAAAGGCCATTAAGTCCTCAAAAAACTTTGTGTTGTCAATATGAAAGTCACGTTTGTTTCCAAAGAACGATTGAGAGTCCTTAAAAGGCATTGACAAAATTCTGTTCTTCTCAATCTCTTTTTTTTTTTTTTGCTCAAAGAACCTAACATACATGCCTCCAAAGAACTTAATGTTCATCTCAGTGACAAAATAGATCAGGTGAACTGAAGACACAACATCGTCTTTGATTTCACATCAACTTACATTTTCAAGTTGTCAAACGTCTTTGATGAGGATTGCTAAATAAAAACAGTCAATGGTCTTTTGACATTCACACACATTTGTAACCGTTTCTCCTTTTTCAAACGTTTTGCGAGCAAGCCTGTGCTAAATAGGTTATGTAATACAAAACTTGTATAACGTTTCGACGTGTGCAGGTGGTCTCCAATGTGTGCTCTTTTTCCAGAATATTTGCACAAGAATCAATCAAAAATGTACAAAAGGATGTAAGGAGGGCGGCGTATTAATGAGTTCACAGATCAGCGGCTTGAAAGTTATCGTGTTCGGTGAAGTAACAACAAGTGAGTAATAATAAATAAATTGGGACTTACCAAGCCTCCGAATGGGATCCGCGGTCTTCTCGGGCACTTTGGCTCTGGACTCCCTGGCAGAGGTAACTGGTGACTTGCCGCTGGTGGCCAACATGATGGCTGAGAGACGCTTGCGTCCTGCCTGCCTGGGTTGGAAGCAACTTGCTGCTTGTGGCCAGGTGCCTCCGTGGACTCGCTCTGGCCCAAAAACCACCCGAGGAATGAAAGAGGGAGGGGGGAGAGAGAGAGAGAGAGAGAGGGAGGGAGGGAGGGAGGGCTCCTTCCAGTCCCTCCCCGGTGCACAGCCCCTGTGCCTCCACGTAATATGAGCCCTAAAGCAGGCGCACATTTGCGCAGCTTTTCCGCCTGCATCAACACAGCAACCTGACGCTCCGCATGTCACTCACGTTGGCCCTGCCACTTCTGTCCGTTATTTTTAAATGCTACATAATGTATACTGTATATATATATATATATATATATATATAGAGAGAGAGAGAGAGAGAGAGAGAGAGAGAGAGAGAGAGAGAGAGAGAGAGAGAGATAAGAGTAGATAAGAAAACCTTTATTTGTCTCACAATGGAGAAATTCCCAATTTACAGCAGCACAATTGTGAAAGGGAGACAGTAGAAGACAAAAAGTATAGAAATAAATATGAACATAAAATATAAATATAAGCATATTAAAAATGGGTGAGTGGGGGTGAGTCCAGGTTGTCAGTCTACTGTATTTCCGTCTATTCAATAGCCTAAAAGAGGGGGTGAATTTGCGGCTTACATTTAAATGTTACTCAATTATATTCACTTTACACATTGATGGCTTCAGAGAAAATAAAGAATTCAAATGCATAGCAAAAATCAGGATATTTGATGCATGGACAATATGAACCCTTTCAGGGACAGCGGTTACTACAGTGGACGGCTTATCATGTTATCAGGTTACAGGCTGCATGACAGGGTTAAGTGTGATAGTAATATGAGTTACTAGTCATCGTTGTATGACAAGTCACCGTGCACGACACAACCTGGTCTACAGGTGTTGTGTAAAATAATACAATGGGAATGTTGGACAAAAGTTGCTGAGACAGGTATGTGGAGGGAATTATGAACAGTTCATTAATTTAAAAAATATACCAGGAAACTTCGACAACAGTGAAAAAAAATACTCTGGTTAATCAGGGGCACTTTCAATGGTGGGAGGTGTGTGCTGAATACTCTGTAATATGTTTGATTGTGATTGGTAAATTCTGAACACAGCAGCATCACAGTTATGCGGGTGTGTGCACTTGCGCAACCACATTGTCCGTTGTTTATTTGTACTTTCTCTCTTAAAAATAGTTTCCTTTTGAGTTGTGCAGGTTGTAGGTCACATAAATGGTAGAAAACGTTTTTAATTTTTCATGATCTCATTTCTTTTCTACTACCAAAACCTGGCGTTAGAACAGAGGCGTGTACATTTTTTTTTACATCCACTTTATAATAGCTTCTTTGAAGACTGGGCTTTGATGCTGGTGAAAATGTGTACATTTAACTTCGCTGCCTATTCAATTCTTGTCTGCAAAAAAGAAACTGTATATACAGCTCTTTATCTACAAAATTGCCCATGATGTTGACAAAACCTTCCAGGTTAGCTCCATTGAAGACTTTAAAATCTTTTGAATGTTTACACAAACATTTACCAGGATGTTATCGTAATTCATTATTCATGTAGGTGTGAATATAAGCGTGATCTATCGTGTCTTTCTTCTGTGTCAATCCTATTGATGGATGACCAGTCCAGAGGCTGGACTCCACCTCTCGCCCCACATTGGGTGCTCCAATGTGCTTCTCCTTGACCCTGAATGAAAAATATAAAATGACTATTACCTTATTTGGTTGGATAAAACTGAACTCTTTTTGTTGTTGTTGCGCTGTATGTTCAGAGATCTTATGTGGTGAGCGATGCCATCAAATGTATGCCCTGCACCTTTAATTTTTCAAAACAAAAATACCATACTTGTGTTTGTAGCATGACGATAGCCTCCACCAAGAGGGTGACGTCACGTAGCCTTCAACTGGCTGTTGCAGTGGTGCATCTGAGGAAAGAAAAAATTAAGTTTGAGTAAACAGACACTTAAAGCACCCAAAACTATTTAACAATCACTTGGAAAGCAGCACCATCGGGTGGTCATACACAGTTACTGCTCTATCACAATCTATTAGTGCAATGCATCTTGTATTGGACAGATAAATTGCAAAACGATGCTCTCGTTTAATCTTTTAATTTTATACAACTGTGTTTTGCAGTTTTTGTTTTCTTCCATTTTTACAAGGGTGAATCACACAAACTCAGACTGTCATTGAATAGGCTCTTCGAGGTCTGGTGAGATGAAGGCCGTCACAACAATATGCATCTTTCATCTTCCCTCAATTGCAGCACTGGCGGCGGCCATGTTAAGATTAAGTTTGCTAATCCGTACAAGCTGTGATCTGTGCAGCAGCTCTCTGGCTCCCTCCTCCCCGAGTCCAACCACAACACCGACAAGCTCTGGCTATGATTTCTCAATCTCATCTGCCATGAAAGGTTCCATATTAACGGACTCTGGCCTGCCATTTGGCTCAAAGTAACTGGGCCTGCTTCTATTAGTGGAAACAAGAGGCCTTGAGACAGTAAATTCCCCCTGTCACAAAAATACAGCTACTATTACTAATACTATTATTAGTTGTAATCAGGAGCCAGTTAAAATAGAAAAAAATAGGCAACGAGTCTCAGTTTAACATTGCACCATTGTTTGTTTACTCCAAATAGTTCAAAGGAGCCACTGGATTCCCTAATCTCTACTACTACAATTAGTAGTAGTATGACACATATACTAGTACGATGCTACTAATACTAGTAGTCACGATCAAGAAAAAATGGCTAAACAAAAACCCCAGAAGCAGAACCAGGACACCTTTGAACCACTGTTTGTTTCTTCTAAATAGTTCAAAAGAGCCATTGAATCCCCCTATAGTACTACTAGTACTCTTACTACAAAGTAGTATTACTACTATTACTATTACTCTTTAGCAAGTCAAAATGGCTGACCAAACAGCACAAAATAGTGAAGCAGGATCAGTATAACATGTACCTGTTTACAGTACTCCAAACAGTAACATCTAACCAAGCGTGCAGCAAATTGTTTTTTTTAACGAGGCGTTTAATCAATTATTCATTTATTTTATTAGCATTTCAGAGCACATTGTGTGTCTTGAAAAACTAGTTTGCTAGTCCTCACGATTAAACCATGCCTACCACCGAGATGGGTCCCGTCTAATTCCTGAAAAAGCTAGCGTCATGAGGTGCTAACGCACGGTTTAACCGGAATGATAGACAATTTGAGGCAAGATGGACCCTTGTAGATTAAAATATATTGACAAATTTAAGACGCTACGTAAGTGTTTTTAACGATTAAATAACAAAGTAATACCGAACTCCCGACGGGAAGTAGCAGGACTGCAGAAAATACACTAGGCCCCCATATAACCACACATTGGCCTAAGCATTATGGTCGGTGTTATTGAGTTAGAACTACTTAGTTCCAAATATATTGTGATCAAATGGGCATTGTGAAAATCCAGGACGTGTTTATTTACAGATGATCGAGGCTCTTGTCGCTTTCATTGACCGCTTGCATTGTTTCGCATTTAAGTAACTCACTCGCCATTGTTGCTTCATTTACGGCGTCAGCCATGGCGTTATAGTCCTCCTTTTGGCGTGAATGACCATTTAAGAACCGCCATTCGTCATTTCATGTAATGTTTGGGGGGTTAACGTGACTTCAAATGTTTGACGTGTTGTTTCGTGGAGGAAAAGGCCAACGACACCCCATGTTAACAAGTTAGCTTATCCTTAGCGTCTTCCACACATATGTGTAAAACGAGATAAGCGCTGCAACTTCAGAGAGAAAGTCTTGGTCGCAGTAATACTCTCGACGCCGCTCCGTTGACTCGCTTTTGTTTTATGATCGAGCAAAGTTGGTCTCGCCTGACCCACCCTTTTAACGGCGAGAGGTTCCGAGATGTTGCCGTCTCGGAGGGTTTACTGCATTTGTCGTTTGTTTACGCTGATTCCACAGTACCGCCAGGCACCTCTAACCACGCTCTACTCGATTCGTATCACTCCGCGCAACGCAACAAAATACTTACATCAAAGTATTTATTGCTCAAATCCACACGGGAATGACGTGATTCTTTACAATTAAAAGTTAAACTTTATGGCGTGTGTCAAATAGTCTTAATAATGCGTTTCTCTTCGCGAAAATTAAAAAACGGACTAGCCTTTTCGAGCGGGTTCCTTCACTTTCTTTTAAATGTAGGGAGGTGGCTGTTTTGCTCATACGATTGATGTTCGATTATGGCGTTGTTGAGTCAAAGCGAGCTTTAAAAAAAGTGACTTAATCATTCTATTATTTGCTTTTGTGGACGATGTATAGCCACGGCGGAGCGATCCTTCCTCTTTAGATTTCGATTTTTTATTTATACCCGGAATTCATAGCTGGTAGCGTCCAAGCAAAACCCGGGACTGCTTTCTTGCTCGTACGTGACGTCACTTTGATTGACAATCAGGCTGTCCAATAGGAAAATTCGATGATCTTAGCAACAGCAAAACCGGTTTCTCGGCCAATCCGCGTCGAAAGAGGTTGGCGCGTGCTCCCGGGTCAGCCCGGCATCCGATTGGCTGTCCGGCTCGTCATTTTTCCGAGCCTTGTGGACACTGTAGTTCAAAATTGAGCCGCTTTGACGGAAATGAGCGGGGCCTCGAACTTCGTATCCCACAATCCCTCGGCAGAAGCAAGCGGCGGTGTGCGCGCGGCTGGAGGCGGAGCGCGTATATAAATGCGAGCTCCCTCCACTGGAACAGCATACTGGACGCTGTTGTGACGGCGGGACGTTATCTTCGGGTGGACGCGGGCCTGTGACAGCGTTGAAACGGTTAACAGTGTCAAACCCTCAGAGGAGTGTCTTTCAGTCATTAGTTTGACACTTTTTTTTCTCTCAACTATTTTTTTCGGGGCGAGGGGTTATTTACTCCTTGTGGATATTTGTTAATTTGGGGCGAAACTCTTATTTGACAAACTTTTTAATTTAAATCACAACAGGAAGGGTTTTTAAAATGCGTTGAAAAACTAGAAAAAGATAAGAAGAGCATCACCATGACAGAACCAGCGGAACAGACCGACCACCTGAAAAGTTCGGCCAGCCCATCAGGTGGGAGCAGCGGCGGTGGCTCCAAGCATCTCCCAGCCAGCAACCCTGCTGCACCGCCGCATAACGGCGACAGAGGGCGCCAGAGAAGCGGCAAATACCACCAGGATGTCAACACCAACAAGTTGAGGGGGGAGTGTCCCGGAAACGAGTCCCCCAACGCCGGTGACGCACCCCCGTCCACCGGGGTACTCCAAGTTGACTCGGACACCGGCCTCGTAGTGGACGCACGCCTGGGAAGGAAACGGCACCGGCGCCGCGCCGCCAAAAAGAAGCGCCACTGGAAGCCCTACTACAAACTTTCGTGGGAGGAGCGGAAGGCGCTGGACGAGCGAGAGACCGCCCGGGCGTCCCGCCTGCGAGAGGAGATGTTCGCAAAGGGGCTCCCAGTGGCTCCGTACAACACGACCCAGTTCCTAATGGACGAGCACGACCGTGAGGAGCCGGATCTCAACACAGAGGCGCGGCGGCCGGACGACACTGGAAGCGAGGAGGACCTTTTCGAGCACGACGACGAGGACGATGATGACGGGAGCGGAGGCGGCGGAGGAGGAGGCGGGGGAAGCAGCGACGGCATCGGGAGGCCTGGCAACGCCGGTGGGGAGTTTCTCCAGCGGGACTTTTCCGAGACCTACGAAATGTACCACGTCGAGAGCCTGCAGAACATGACCAAGCAGGAGCTGGTGAGAGAGTACCTGGAGCTGGAGAAGTGCATGTCCCGCCTGGAGGAGGAGAACAACCGGCTGAGGCGCGCTGCCGTAGAGCCCGGAGGCGGCGGGGGAGGCGGCATGAGCGTGGAGGAGCCCCTGGCGCGCCTCCGGGAACTGGAGCGGGAGCTTGAAAGACTGAAGGCCCAAAATACAGAGCTCCTGCTCCAGAGCCAACCCGTCAATGACAATTAGGGACGCTCAACAAACTGTTCACAACAAGGTAATAAGAACACAACAACTTCTTCCTATCTGAACTTTTTTTGGGGGGGGAATGGTTACCATTTGGTCAGAGGTTAAAAAAAAAATAAATACAAAACAACGTTTTCTTATCTCGGCCTTTATTTTTTTTTCCAACATTCGACCTAAGGTTTAAAAGAAGAGAAAAATCAATACAAAAGTTTTTTTCAACTTTTGGACAGAGCTATAAAACAAAAGTCAACATAAATCCATTTTTTCCAAAAGCAGCTTTTTTTATTGTCAACATTTGACAGGCGGCATTAAGATAACCTTTATTCGTCCCACACTGGGGAAATTTGCAGTCTAGAGCAGCAAGATTGAGGGCTGGGGATAAAGTGTTTCATTGCACAAAATAAGTCATTAAAGTCAATAAAACTACTTTTTTTTCTATGCGGACTTAATTTTGTGTCAATATGTAGCCTGAGTTAGAAATGTCCATGTAAAATCGCTTTCATATTTGGACACTTTTTTTTTGTCAACATTTGGCCGATGGTTAATGAAATGTCAGTGTATAAACTACTTTTTTTGTATCTGGGCTTAATAAAATGTTGGCATTTGGCCTGAAAGAAAATACTGTAATTAAAAAACACATTTTTTGGACATTACAAAAACAACTTTTTTTCCAGTTTGTAGTTCAAATGTTTTCCTGTCAACATTTTTTTTTTTTGGTTAAACATTGTGTTGCATTTTGTCCATTACAACAGCAAGAAATGACAAGCAATCAGGCCAGTTACGTCCATTGTTTAACATTTTAACAGTTTGTGGGTGTTCAATAAAAATCTTACAAAATAACACATTTGTGTGCTGGTGTGTATTCACTATTTAACAGGTTATTACAACACGTACACACATTGACTTAATATTAAAATGTGAAGGCCCTCCTGGAATAGCGGTTTATTTTTTTGACAAAAGAATCACCTCTTGGAAGTAACATTATTAAAAATTCATTTTTTTTTGCAAGTGTGGACAGAGCCCCGTTGTATGAAGGTTGTGCCTAAATGAAATTCCTCAACTCACTTCACCACCAAGATGACACATTCCTAAAACAGAACAGGAAGGTACCCATTTTTGTGAGTCCATGCGTCACTGTTAGTTTTAAATTTCAAATTGGATGCTACCTCACTTTTGGTCCACAGGAGGGCGCCACTTAGAGATTCAAATAATAAAACCGCTTGATGTTTTGAAACATACTTATGTTTATTTACATCATATATAATAATAAGCTAAGCAGAGTTATACTCATAAGCCATTCCAAAAATGTACACACAAGAGGGACAATATGTTACATACTATGTACAAAAACATATGAGCGACACCTTTGAGTTTACACCACAAGGGAGAGTGCATAGGGTGCTTTTTCTTTGTCTTAAAAAAAAAAAATTCCCTTATGAATTCATTGAACACATCTTTGGAACTGAGCCGGGGAAGGAGGAGGGGACAAGAAGCCAGCATGGCACTGCGGAACATTCCAGAAAGGAGGCACTTATTTGAACGCAAAGAAGTTGTGAGGTTTGAAGTCACGTGACCAGGAAGTGACAAGAAGCTTTGACGTAAAACCTAAGACGAGCGACTATCCCGACACAAAAAAGGCATTTGTAAGCTGCGACGTCACAATACAAAAAATACATATAATACTGTTTATACAAACAATATATTAAGGGAACGTTTCAAGTAGCGTCTGGAGAAGGAAATGTTTGTAAACCATAAAAAAAGGAGTATTATTATTATTAAGGTTAAAAAGAAAACTTTCATATATACAACTGAATACGGCTTTGTACAAATGTTACAACACAAAAACCGGAGGAAAAGAAGCCGACCGTGATCACGTGACAAGTTTTGAATTTTTTTTTTTCTCTCTCCCAACAAAAACTAAACGAAAAACAAAAGCACCACCGTTTCCCGGGGAAAATTAATGCGGGAAAAGACAATGGGGATCCTGAGCAAAAGGTTTGGGCCACCATCAAAGCTGAGCATATTAGAATAGTCATCCTTCAACTGCGTTTTTTTTTTCTTGTTTCTTAAAAGGTCCCTATATTTAAGCACAGTGTTAATGTTCAAACATACGTTAGCGGTGCCTTGAGATACGAGTGCTGGACAGTGGCAGAGAACTGAAGTCAACTCACTTCAGGAGAAGCAGCTGTTTGGCAAATAGTGAACAATTCTTGAAAAGAAAAAAAAACAGGCTTCAAGCTGTTTCATACCATTCCCAGTTGAAGTTAACTGTCAAGGTAAACATAAAACAAAGACAGTTACACTGTGTTTTTAAAACAATCCTGAAATGTTGCCTTAAATTAAGAATGCTTCTGCGCGGTTAATGCTAACACATAACGTGTGATGGCGTCGTGTTTTTTTTTTGGGGGGGGGGGGGCAGACTGTGACACATTGGCGATGCAATAAAACCGTTTTGTAAATGCTAAAATGGCAACGAAAGGACCTTTCTTGTTGGATTAAACAATTCGATATCACATTACTGTACTTGCATTTTGAGATTGAATCTCAACGAGACGCCCCTGGTGGTCATTTTGCCTCATCAACTCCAAACAAATTTAAATGTCCGTGGCGACCCAAAACCTTTGCGCAGCGGAGGGGGGGTGGTGATGATGAGGTCAGAGTGTGTCTCCACCCTACAAAATACACAATTACACGAAGTAACAAAATGAGAAAGCTTTGGCAATGAATTTAGATTTTAAAAACAAAACAAAAACACAACTAAAACAAGCCAGTGCGCTGACCCGCAGCTGGGTGTGGGGCAACCTGAGCCGGGCCGGGATAGGCCGAGAGTCTCCCGGTTGCTTCCTGACAACGCGTCGGCCCCTTAGAGGGACAGAGGCACCTAGGGCGGCGGCAGGGAGGTCTCAGCTTGGATTTTATTGCCCTTCATCTTCTCGTGGATGAGCAAGTTGCGCAGCATCAGCAGTTGTCAATCACGAGCCACCGCCCGAAACACGCTCACTTGTTGCTATCATTGCCCCACGGTGGTGATGTTTTGCTTGCGATGGGAACGAGTGGGAACGCACTCCCACGCTGCACCTCAGTGGACGATCCAGTCTTGCCCTGATTGGACAAAACTTCTCCCGCCCGCTTCCACATCACGTCTTTTCTCATTCCTGGGAGCATCGTCGCCCCGCTCGCTGCCACTCAAAGGTACTGGTGAAACCTGGACGTGGGCGCCTGATGGCCAGAAGACCCTCGTTGGACGCCGTCATCTTCTTTGGGGCTGACGGGCGAGAGCGCAAACTCTGTGGCGGCCAGCGGTGGCCGCTTGTCGCTCGGCGCCTCGGTGGGCGACGCCACCACCGTGTGTCGGCGCCAGGCGCGCCTCTTGCGGCGGCTCTCGGGCGATAGTGGCTTGCGCATGCCCACGCTGCGCAGGTCGTCGGCCGAGCCCAGCAGCCGCGCGCGCAGGGACTTGCCGGCGGGGGCGAAGGACGCCGCCTCACTGGGAGGCGGCGGGGCCGTCAACCTCGCCCGGGATATGCGCAGATTCTCCTGGCTGCTCCCCGATGACGTGTGGCTCCTTGTCCTGGGCGCGTTGTCGTCTGCGGCGGCGGCGGGGATCTCCAGCAGGTCCAGCGAGCGAGCTTTCATCTTCTTGCGCGCAAGGGTGTCGCATTGGATGAGCTTATGCGAGTTGAAGGTCGGCCGCGAGTGCAGCCTGTGCGACGAAGACGTGGAGGACGGCGTGGTGGAGCGTGCCCCGCCGCCGCCGCCGTCACCGGCGATCCTCTCCGCCGCACCAAACGAGGGTTTGGGAGGCAGGGGCGGCGGCACCGGCTTCCCGGGACGTTCCCGCGAGGCGAACCCGCTCTCGTTGTCCGTCTCGCTCACCAGCTCGCTGTGCTCGTCGTCGGCATCCTCCGCCCCCAGGCTGCGGCCCAAAGTGGACAGCGTCGAGTAGCCCGACACGATGGAGCGGGCGTCCGCCCTTCCTCCCGCCTCCTCTTCCTCCTTGCCGCATTTCGCCGCCGCCTCCTGCTGCTCCTCTTCTTTAACTTCCTCTTTCTCCTCGTCTTCATCATCGTCCTCCTCCTCGCCCTCCGCCTGAGGAGCGCTGCCGCTTCCCGCCTCTTCCTCTTCCTCCTCCCCTCTTCCTCCCCCTCCTCCGCCTTGACGGCCTCGTGCTCCGAGTCGTCATCGGTGCTGCTGCCCACCCGCCGAGCGTTGTGACGCTTGCGGCGCTTGCGGCCCGTCACCGCCGACATGATGGACAGAGTCAGAAAGTCCTTGGCTGTGAGGTCTTTCTTGGACCCCCAAGAGCCCTGAGGGACAAGACGGGCAAGACACCACCGGATTACTGCAACAATCCTGATTTTGTGGATTATTTCTGGGTGCGCTTGTTTCTGTTGCGAAAGTTTATCGTCATGCTCCAGGCCGTGGCCTTTTTTTTTTACTCTGTGGATTATTTCTAGCCATGTTATTGGGGGTCTTATTCTGAGTTGGTGTGTTTATTTCTAATATGCAAAGCAACAGTTATTGATGAATAACTGGAAAAAGCAGCGACAACATGAAATATATGACACCTGTGCATGACCAAACATGTTGTAGGTTTTTTTTTTTTATTCTAGACAATCCGTTTATTTTGAGGGCGCCATGTGGTCATGACGAAGTGGTCACATGAAATTGTTGGAAAAAAAACTTTGTGCGTGACTTTTCTTTTTTTTAAACTCAGAATTTTTGATCGTCAATACGTTTTATTTTGACTGTGAAAACTGGCGGCTAGCTAGCTAGCATGAATAACCGGGGAGAGCAGCCGGCACATTCATTATGATTATTTACCTTGGATTTCGCGGAGTCACTGTTGGTGGAGTCTGAACGGAAATGAAGATGACAATTAGTGACAGACAAGAAAAATAAATAAAAAGTTTTGCAAGGAAAGCACAGAGACACTTGGTGTTAATAAACTCGATACAGATGATGTCGTCAAAATGGAAGGTGGGGGTTGAGCCAGGCAAGTTTCTGTCAGTCACAGCCACCCACCGATAGAGGGCAGCAAAGCAAATTTGGAACTCTCAACTAAAAAAATAAAAAAAATAAAAAAAGGCACCACACCAAGTCTGACTTCCTCTGTGCCCTCTTGACTTGACACACACGCACACGGGAGGAGGATACACAAATCATCCGATGGGAAAGCGGATATTAATACAAAGGAAAACATCACAAGGAATCATCAAAAGTTGCAGTCGCTGACAGAGCAACGTAGCAATTACAAAACACACACACACACAAACATTAACATGGGACGGCGAAGGCGAGATGCTCTCGCATACATGTCTGGCTTTTATCGTGGCAGAAATGTCGCATTGTCACACACACACACACACACACACACACACACACACGCACACGCACACGCACACACACACACACACACACACACACACTAGTTGAGCGTGAAGGCAGTATGCTCTGACAAACCTCTGGTTGCAACTAGGGGGAGAAAGTCGCACTGTCACCATGACACGCACACAAACGAGACACACACTCACGCATTAAAAAAAACATTATGTCACACACACACGCACACACACGTGTTGGCGTCCTACCGCAGAGGTTGCTCCACAGGCTCAGCTAAGAGAGTGAAGCAGAGTCAAATTCACAAGATGAGCGACGTGCAGAGAGAAATTCAAAGCAGATAGGACAGGGGGAAAAATAAGTGCACCGAAAGCTAAATGCTAACCGACCGACTTCAGTTCTCCTGCACCGCGCTGTCGCGCCAGTGGAAAGGAGGGAGGGAATTCTGACTTTAAACAGATGAACGTGCATTGCTAGTATGACACAAACGCGATCGTTTTTCCCCACAAATAAAATGCTTACTTGAATGGCAGCTCTACAGAGGCCATGTCTGCGTCACAGAAAGTGTTAATATAGTTTTTGCATTTGTATTATGGTGAGTTTTTTATCTCATTTTGAGTTTTGTTTTCCTGAAATTTTGTTCACTATAATTCGTTTTCTGGGTGGCTTTTTTTAGTCTTTATATTCGTTTAGTTTAATATGTGTATTACTTATGTGGAAGATTCCAAAAACACCCTGGTAAGTATTGGGCAGAAAACAATTCAAGTACAGTATTACTTTGGAGAAGAACCATCCATCCACAAATCAAATACAGGTGGCAAAAAATGTCATTGTGCAGGTAAAGAGAGTCCCCGACAGTATTTTGTTACCTGAAGTGAACACGAAGCTCTTATTTGAGGTGAGACGCTTATTTGTTGTTTCGTTTGCTTAATTAACGAGTCCCCTGTTCACCTCCTTTCTGCTTGCGGCGCAGCGTTAGCATGCGTGCGGCTCCAGCTAGGCCAGCGTTAGTGCGCTAGCAGTTAGCGGCGGTGCTCACCTGAGGCGTCCCCGAGCAAAGCCGTCCGCCCGATGTTGGAAAGCAGGTGGTCGATGTTCGGGACGGGCTGCACGTCCTCAGTGTCCACTGGCGTCTGTATAAACAAATGTATATATGATTCTTTGTACTGCTTTTGGTGTTATTATTATTAATATGCTGAGATTTGCTAGTTACAAACCTTTTCATCTTTGTCTGGCTCCTCGCTGAAAAACCAGAGGTACTGCAGGAATGACAGAAAACATTTATTTTGTCATGATTACATCGAATGTCTGTGTGTGTGTGTGAGATTGTCTACCCACATGCTGTATGAGCGTCTCCACTATCTTGTAGCGATCTGGCATGTGTGTGACCATGTCCTTCATGTTGTCCTCGGAAGTGCGCACCAGCGTTGGCCCAAACACCAGAGCTAGGTTGCGAGGCTCCATCTGGACACGCAAAACAATTTTTAGTCGGAAATTCGACACATTGGGAACTAGTTTATATTCTTTGCCACAAAAAGGAAATATTTACCCATTCAAAAGTCGTGTTTATCACGAACAGACCATATTTTGCCACGAAAGCTACAGATTTGATCATCAAAGAATTGATTTTACAATAACAGTATTTGATTTTTTAAAATGCTATATATGGCCATAAAATACAAATTTGCCATAAAACATAAATATTGTTCCATAAATGTCCCAAAAGTGAAGTACATTGCCAAATGACAGCGAATGAGTTAAAATAAAGAAATAAAAATGATCAAAGACAATTCAGAATTACCAATATAAATTGAGTATTCCGCTACAGAAACAAAAACCTGCCACAAATATGACATAAGAACCATCAGCAAAAAGACAATATTTGGCCACAAAGACACGATCAAAAAATGCAACACATCCCTGAATGTATTGCTCTCAGGCCAATACAAAATATTGCCATAAAAATCCCTCTTTTTCTTTTTTATCTGTTACATCACCCACCTTGTTTTTATCGGAATGGTCTGCCACCGTCTTCAAGTGACACACCAAGAACTTGAGCGTGTGGTAGTAATAATCTGGAAGGTCTCGAATCTACACACAGGGAAAGTGATGATGACTCCGGATCAAATAATCCATCTGGAACCAGTGTGACGTGAACACAATTGAGGGTACCAGCTTCTTCATGGTCTTCAGTCTCTCCGACGCATCTTCCATTCTGTTGGCCTCGATGAAATCGTTGTACTTGTCTGCAGAGGCGGCACATAGGCAGAGTGTGAGTCTGTGTGTGTGTGTGTGTGTGTGTGTGTGTGTGTGTGTGTGTGTGTGTGTGTGTGTGTGTGTGTGTGTGTGTGTGAGAGAGAGAGAGGCAGGACTCACCGTTGGTGAAAAGAGGCTCCGGAAGCTTCCGGAAGAAAGATTTCAGTAAGCTGCTGACAACGTTGAGGTCCTGCCACTTCTGTCCACAACAAAGGAAACATCAAGGGGTCAATCGATGCAGCTTTTGCATTCCAAGAATGGGCTCATATTTGAAACAACGAGCACGATACGGCCATGTCATTAAACTTTGAGCTATTAGCCCGTTTTGCCACAAAAGACTCCATTTGACAACATCTCGCTTCCTGACCTCCTCCGCCGGGTTGATGTCGACGCCCTTGTTGAGTTGCTCCTGTAGCAGCGACACCATGGCGTTGTTACCGGGCACACGGTAGATGCCCGTGTACTCCAGACCCATGTCCTCCACCAGGCCACAGCAGATCTCCACGATCAGCGGGATGAACTGGATCACATCCGGATCAAGGTATGAGTGTCGAGTGAGCATTTCTTGGCAGGGAGGGACAGACAGCAGGGGGGGGGGGAGGGCCGACCTTGTTGTTGACACCCGGCATGCAGTCCTCCAGCCTGACACCAAAGGCTTTAGGTCCAGCTTTCTTGGTCTTCTTCATGATGTTGATTCCCCACGGAGACTTGGGGGGGCTGCTCTCTTCTGAGGATGACAAGAGAATGCAATTCAAATTTTAAAACAACAAATTCCGAAAAGACAATACAATGTTTCGGATATGTATCGACGATACGGACCTTTGCCATCTGGTTTGGGGGAGCGCGGTGCACCCAAAGCGTTCTCAGTCTTGGCGAGGAGGAAGGGAGGCTTCATGCGGGACATCCTGGGCGAAGAGTCGGGTTTACTGCCTGTTGGGCTGCAGAGGGCGACAGAGGCACGATTACTTGGAGCGAAGTCAAGAAGCTGCGGTCGAAATGCAACCACTCCGCGCCGGCCGCCGTGCGTCACCTCTGCTTCCTGTAGTCATTCAGTTTCTTATTGATCAGCGCCTGCCTGGAAAAGCCGAGCTCCTGCAACAGATACTTGTTTGAGAACGACTCATATTGCTAGGAAAGGATAGATTTCTGCCTGTAAAATAACAAATGGTGGAATAAAATCCCCGCTGCCCACCATTGACATTTTCCTGACAAAACAACCTTGTCTTAAAACGACAGAATTTATCAATAAAATATTGTAGACCAGTTCAAATGAGTGATTTATTTGAATAGCATTTGGTTAGTTTATTTAGCGGAATATGTCGTCGTGTAGAAATGATTTAGGTTGTAGTTTGTCATGCTGCTGTCAATCACAGCCAGACTTGGCCCAACCCGGGACTAAGCCCAATGGTGGTCCAGGCAACGCCCCCTTTTGAGTGCCGTTTTCACACCTTTGTGAGGAGATGGAGCAAGAGTCTAGTAGTGGGGCGAGTATCTCTTTACATTTTCAAAGGAACGTATCTCATGAAAACTTTTATCATTAAAAAAAAAAAAGATTTTGACATCCTATGATAAATTTTATTTAAAAAAAAAAGAAAATGTCACATTTTGCCAGAAAATACTAAATATTGCTTTGAAAACAATGTATTTCTATTAAAAAAAAAAACTAAAACCTTGACATAAATGCTGACGATACAATTTTGACGCCAGCACGCTGCAGTTTGAGCTGGCGCCGATGCCCACCTCGCTGTCCGTCTTGCTGTTCTCCCTGATGACCTGGATCCACTCCAACATTTGGTCTTGGCCCTCGGCCTGCAGCAGGTACTCGCAGAAGTCCTGCGTGGTGAGCCTGAGGGCGTGCTTGCGCTTGGTCTCGCTGTAGGCGATGTCCACCAGGCAGCCGCGGATGCTGATGGGTTGCTCGTCCTCGGCGCCGCGCAGCACCGCCTCGCGCTTGTCCTTGTACAGGAAGAGCGACTGCGAGCGCAGCACCGAGAACACGCGCTTCCACGGACGCATGCCGCTGCCCACCTTCTGTCACAGACACAGAGAGAAGGAGAGCGAGAGTTTTGTTGATGCTCATGACATTATTATGTGGTGTTGTGTGCAGAATTCTGCAAAAACTGACTCAATTTTAAAAAAACCCTAAACATAAAAAAAAAGGTCCTTTCTTGTGCTCACCTTGCCCTTTTCTGTGAGGATCTGCTTGAAGTGCAGCCATCCTTCCCGCCGCACGTCGCTGTAGGTGATGTTGCCCAACTCGGACGTGGAATGACGTTTGGAGCGCACCTCATCTGCCGTGCCCAGGTTGTCCAGAGACTGAGAAAGACACAAAAAAACTGGTGCCATTTGGCAGATTGTGCAGCAGACAGCGCTAGAACACAACCAAGTTGAATGCCACGACTTCGAATCAAATTTTTTGTATTCAACCTCTTAAGGCAGGCTACGTTAAAATGTCCTTTTTGATGTGACAAAATGTTTTCATGGTATCATCCACGGTTGTTGTGTCACAATGTGTACAATAAAAGACGTAATCTGTTTTTCTTATGGCAAAAATGACGATATATTTTGTGGCAAAATGTGTGTCCTTCTTTTTCAATGAAAAATCGACCGCTTGTGTGGCAAACAATGCACTACTCGTGGCCTATTGGGTTTTATTGGGAAATATATAGTTTTCATAGCAAATTCTCATATTTTGTGGCAGAAAATATTTTTTCAAAGGAAAATATGCAAGTTTTATGGCAAACACATCTATGGGGAAAAATGTTTTTCCAGGCATTCTTTGGTGGTTTTGTTCAAAATGCGGAAAGGTGCAAATGTAATGTTTTGGTACGTTCAGAACAATTTTTTTTATGGCAGAATCTAGTGCAATGTGGCAAAATGTAGATTGTATTGTAAAAAAATTTACAAAAATTCAAATGAAATAAAAAATATTGTGCTGTCATTTCTATATCACAATCCAGTGTTTTATTTGTAAAACACAGCATCGGTCAAGTCATTTGGAGACACTTTCCCAAAGGATGAGGTTTTTCCCGGTTTTGGTGCGGTAAGAGTATTCATAATACATAAAAAGTACCGGTAATGTCACTCACCCCGTCAGTGAAGAAGCTCTTGACTCTCTTCGGCAGCCTCCTGTTGGAAAACAAAGCCTGTGGAATGACATCACTTTCGACCAATGAGCGGTTTTGTGCGTGCGCGTGAACTCACGAGAAGACTCGCCCGTCATCCCGGAAGGCGTTGAGTCCCTCGTCGCAGGACTTGGAGCGCTCGGCGGTGATGGCTAGAAGATAGGAGGAACGGCGACCCGATTTAATTGCGCCTGCCCAGCGACGGCACGAACCAGTGGATATGGAAAAAAGACAGAAAAAAAAGAAAGAAAAAGAAAAGAGGGAAGATAGATGGATGGGGGGAGAAAAGAAAGAATGGTGATGTAATGCCAAACACCGTCGGTGTCGGATTGGGTGACGATGGGGTTGGTGAGTGAGCGAGCAAGCAGGAAGATGGGTGGCGATGACCTCGGGTGTCCGTCTGCGTGTCTCACTTGTTTAGTTATGAAACGCTGACATTTGAACCTTGCAAAATATCAGGGTACATCTTAAAGTGCTTCTTTGCAGACGCACAACTGCCGCCAGAATTACGTTGCAAGCATGCAGAATGCAAAAAAAAAAATAAATCAATGAAATAAAATAAAGTAATTTTAGTCGGTATCTTGCAAAATAAATAAATAGAAATAGCTACACCCTGACTAATTCCTGGATATGTTTTTTTTTTTTGCTTTCAAAAGTAAGTGTGGTTTACTCACAGGATGTTGACTTATTTATGGAAACTAAATACCTCCCTTGATAGCGTCATCGTTAAACTTTTTGAGTATGGCACATTCTTACAGGAAACTGACCAATTCGTTAAAAATCATTTGCATTTTCAAATGAATGCCTCACCGACAGCAAAGCTGTTACACTAGTTGAGCAATGTCGAGTTAAAACATCTCGAGAGTGGCAAATTATTGATGCTCACTAATTCCTGGAAAATTCTTCTTTCATTGTTGAACATCACTGGTTACATTCAAGTGTGGTTTACTCTTGCAAGATATCTCATAATTCCTGCAAAGTTGTTATTTTATTGTCGGGGTCAATGTGTATCGGTAACTATTCAAATGCGCTTGGAATACACTGATTAATTTCTGGAAAATCATTATTTTTATTGTCTGTTGAATAGCTCTCGCTGTGTCATTATTCACCTTGACAGGTGATGGGAGGATATCAGTTCCAGCGAAATGCTTACAAGGCAGTGACTAATTCCTGGAACATTGCTCTTTGTTAATGACAAATCAATGCCTCTCCTATCATCATGTGAAAAAAAGATCTCAAGAATGAGTCAGTATCTTCTTGGCATGGTCACACTTCAAAAATAAATAAAATAGCTAAAAAAAAAAAGAAAAGAAATGCACGGGGCTCAACAGAAAAAGAAAATCACTTGATTTGACTTCAACTGTTAAGCTGACGAAAACGCATTTTGGCCTAGCTCAGCAGAGGTGCCTTAAACATCACACAAGCTTCTTCTGCGTGAAAAGAAACTTGCAGCATTTCAGATGCAAGGCATGCAGCGTTGGTGGAGTGGGGTGGACGGGACAGGGTTGAGGGGCCTCGGGATGGGGGGGGCAAACTCACTGCAGTCATGTGAGAAGAGCCTAGTGGCGGGGAAGGTGAAGGTGGGGGAAGCGGGGCTGGCAACCGTGGCGGGCGCCGAACTCATGCCACTGGAGACCACTGAGGACGCCGGCACGTGGCGGGCGCGCAAGTCGGCGCTGGGGCTGGTGGGCTCATCTGTGGGAAGGTCGGGAAAAGATGGAGCGCCGGGAAGAAAGGAGGAGGAAAAGGAGGAAGATGGGTTAGGTGTTAGGAGGGAGAGGAGCCAATGATCAAGAGGAATTAAGAGGAAGGGGATTTTAATATTTTTTTTTTGCTATGAAGAGGAAGAGTTTATGGTTTCATTGCTGTGTCACTGAATGCAACATGCAAACAAGCATCAGTGTGAGCATAAAGCAACCATGGTTTTGCACTCAGGATGTATCTAATCATACGAATGTGCAAAGCCGCAGCACACTCGGTGTAAATACGAGTTTACAGAACTAATTGCACCTTGTGTTGAAGAGAGAAGTAAAAAGCAGCTTGCTTTGTTGTGCTAACATCGCCGCCTTCAATGTCAATAATTTATATTCTAAAGTCAGTTCATCTTAATTTGCAGTGCTAGGGATCAACGATTGCGGCTTTCATGCAATTTGCCATGAAGGTTGAGTGAAAGCGGCGATTGTAAACAAAGCAGATTCATCACAACTTGTCAGTAACCAGTAGAGGGCGCCATTGACTCATGTCAGACATGCCAATTCACGCTGCCCGTTGAAGATGGCTTTTGACCAGCATTTCGGAATAAAAAAAAGATCGTCCATCTAATAAACTACTGACATGGCTGCTATCGGTAGCACTAATACATAACACCATCACATTTCTGCATTGTTTGTTTAAAACGAGACAACCCCACCACACACACACACACACACACACACACACACACACACACACACACACACACACACACACACACACACACACACACACACACACACACACACACACACACACACACACACACACACACACATTTGACTGACAAGACCATGCAGTCCAGTCTGCTGCATGTTGAAACAACAGAGGGCAGCACAGCTTAGCAAACCGAGGTTGGCCACATCGGTTGAGTGCAAGAGGCGGAAAAGGAAAAAAAAAATCCCAATCTGGGGATGAGGAATCTGGCTGTGTTTACAGGGCGGCCCAGAAATAGCCGGGCTGTGGCTTTAAGGAAGGCCGTCATTAAGCGGGCGGCCCTTGAGAGGGAACATACAGACTTGCAAAATCCACGTTGTCTCCCAACAAAGACAGGTGACGCTGGATTTAGTACCCTGGGAGAGAAACGCTTGGAATTTTCCCAGGGCTAGATTAAGATCTGGGCGGGATGTAACCCTTGGTAATAATTGTGTCATCAATCCAAAAGAAAAAGGCTTGAGCAGTGAACGAGTTCTCCCTGTTGACATTGTAAAAACAATAGAAGCCTTGCGGTTTTGATGAAGTCGCCGACGTGAAACATTGACATAGGAACTACTCGTTTGGAGTGCCTCGTTTGGGAAATTCGAGGTTTCTCAAAAAATCCCCCTGTGTTTCCCGTATTCACGGTGCAGTTCGGGTTAACGCGATGTGTGGTAGTTGTCTTTCGTCTCCTTTTTTTACGCTGGAGGTGTTCTCAGTTTACGACAGTCCTGTAAGAACACGCGATCACGCTCACTCCATAATACTTTTCACTTGACTATTTTATATTTAGAACCTGGAACGTGTTTTTACCCAATTTTACAGTAATTAGGATTTGGCTGCTGCATTCGCGTAAATTACTGATGGATGCCGACCTTGCCAGTGCAGGGGACCAGTAAGAAGGCAGAACTAGCCAATTGACCCCCCACTCCACCCCCCGTCTATTCTGCACAGCAAAACAATAGCCGCATTGAAGACGGGAGCAAAGTTCCGCGCTGCAAAACCCCACTGCTAATTTGCACCGGAACGCTCGTTTCTGTTGAACGTGCCTCCTCTTGTCGGCTTGTCTCCGCACTACAGGAGGAATAAAACACTTGAATGCGAGATATCCGTCTCGCCGTCGTTCACAAAGCGAGGCGGATCACAAAAGCGCGTCAATGGGGAATCGTTTTGAGTTTACGGCGGTTAAACGTGGCGGGACTTGCCGCGTTTTCGCTGTCAGCAAGAATGCGCTCAAGTGTGTCGTTGCAGTGACTCCTGGTCGACGTTTCCAATTCGAATGATTTTCTACAAGGTCGGGAGGGGCTCATTGCTCATTCAGAGTTGAATGGCTTGAACATCAGCTGATTCGGACCGATTCTGATCGTTTTTGACCAGGTGACCCGTGTTTGGTGACACCAGTGAGTCGAAACCCGGCACAGTCTTCTGCGAATCTGGTGCGAGTCTGGACGTGCCTAGGAGAACCCCCCCTCCCTGTACTGTAGTCGTCCATAGAACCGCAGGAATCAGCCTGTTTTCATTGCGATCATTCCTTTCATCCAAGGAAAAACCCTGTATTTACTACTCAAGGTGTTAGAAATAAATTACAACCATGCGGATCTGCCCGGTGGTGACATTGTAAGGTAAACAGAAGTGTGGTAAAAGTACAAAGTGTACAGGATTTTGTCACTGGCGTGGTCCCATCTAAGGCTCAGCTTTTGTAACTTAAGGAGTCAGGACGTACCTGTGACTTTGGGAAAACTCCTAGAAAAGGTACTTGCTGTTACTTTGCAGTTCAAAATTCAGGCCCATTAGTGTAAACTGTACCCTGAAGGACAAAAATGGACTCCTACTTTTTCTCTGTGTCTCACGTAGCATGAGGTTTGTTTTGAGTCAGGCCAAAAAGCAAAAGAAAAGTCACCAAATGAGCTGTAGCGGAAAGCCCAAATTTTGATCCGAAAGTTTTAAGAAGGAAAAGGACGTTAAAAGTTTCAGAGTGGACACCCACGACCTTACCGATGAAGGGGATGGACGCCAGCGAATCGTCCTCCAGGGAGACCAGGTTGCCGTTGGCCTTAAACGGAACCGCGTCTCCAGAAGAGCTTGACGTGGTCGCCGAGTCTGGGGGTTCCGGTGAGAACAAGGAGGGCTCCAGGCCGTCCATAGGCAGCGCGTAGTGAGGGTGCCGCATGCCGTGGGCATTCCTCCGTCCGCTGGGAGGCTTTTGGCGCATCACCACCTCTTGCGTCTGCACCGGCACCTCCGCTGACCCCCGCTCGTGGTTGGTGGGCCTGTACGCTCTCTCCTGGGATTCGGGCGAGGTGGAAACCAGCGGGGAAGCGGCTGAGGAAGCCGGCGCCCCCTCTGGCGGGCTGGTTTTTGGCGTCGTGTTCCAGTTCAAGTGGGGCCCGGAGTACGAAGGGTCCCTGAAAGAGTGGGCCTGCTGCATGATGCGGCCTGTCTTACGGTAGAAGGAGGGGCTGTAGCTGCGGTAGCCCACCGGCTGGTCGTCCATGCTTTGGCCCGGAGGAAGCCGCCTGCTCTTAGCGGGGGCCTGCTGAGGTTGGGGTGGGGAATGGGTCTGTTTGGAGTGCGACAGCGAGTGTCGGGGCTTCTGAGGGGCTTGCGCGGCAGGGTATGGCCCACCGTGCCTCTGGTGGACATCAGTTCTAGGGGGCGGCTTGGGAGGTTGGTTCCACGTCTCGCATCGAGGCGAGACCAGTCCGGTCGCGGCTCGGTCCAGCATCTCTAACGAGCGTCCATGGGCATCAAACTGCACCAGCAGGTTTTCTGAGCGTGTCCTAGTGTAGCCGGAGGCAGGATGGCCCCTATCAGGCCCCCACTCTCCACACCAGTAGGGCTCTCCGTGGGGCCCAAGTCCCGACTGCTGCGCCAACAGCAGAGTGTCCTGGGAGGCGCTGTGCGGCCAGCCGCCCGCCCGCTGCAGATGCGGATGCCTCCTAGACTCACTGAGGCGGTCCTGCGAGTAGCTACGTTGGCGCGCCTGCATGTTGCGTCCAGAGCGTTCCGGCACTTGGCTGTGGTACCACTCCGAGAGCGCCTGCTGGCGACGCTCACTTTGGCCGTGATCGAGATGAGGCAGCGGCGGGCTGGTCCAGGCCGAGCTGCCGGACTTGCGCGGCTGGGCCTGCGTGGAGTTGCCGCCGTGGTGGTGATTGGGGTAGTGGACCTGTAACGGGCTGGATAACGGACCCCCTGATGAGGAGGATGACGAGTAGGAGCGCCCCCTGGTTTGCCCCTGAGGCTGCTGCCTGGTCATGCCGTACTGAATCTCCTCCGTGCGGTGGGCCGGGCTGCTGTGACCCACGCCACCCAGCTCCACCGAGCGCCCGTCTTGCCAACTGGCGGGACTGCACACGGCGGAGCGGTTGTCCAGGGGCGAGGAGGGACTCGGGGAACCGGGCCAGCGACTCCAATTATCGAGCTGGTTCTGGCCCATGGGGGCAGGCGGGGGAGCGCCCGCGGGTGACATGGTCTTGGCGCGAGGGTAGCAGAGGGGCGGCGGTGGCGGGAGGTTCTCTGCTCCCCCCGAGAAAGGCTCGTTGCCAGTCAGGTAGGCATCTTGGGAGTACGCCTGGAAGGAGAGGGAAGGCAGGTGAGGTGGCGTTTGCACAGGTGCTGTTTTTACATGCCGTGAACAAGTTTGGCAACAACACTAGACGCCGTACGGGGTGCTGCAATGCTCAAAATGGCTCCGAGGAACACAAATAGCTCGTGAGGAAGTAACAACACAAAACAGTTTATGTTCACTCTCGGCGCTACTTACATTTGCCCCGACAAATCCCTTTTAACGAACGTTCCCGGTTCACCAAAACGAGCTCCAACTTGTCATCAACACAAAAACACGTTGCATACGCGTCTTCAGCAAAGGCCCGTTTTTGTGTCGGATAGATCCAATATTGTCTGCTGTCGTTATTATTTCACTGCTGTCTCCCTTGATCTTGTTTTCTGCTCTCCTTTTACACTCCCTCTCTCTTTCTCTCTCTCTCCCTCTCTCTCTCTTTCTGTGTGAATGTCACTCCACCCAGTGGGAGTGCATAGGGAGGCGCAGGAGGAGTGATGTCATGCCAGGAATGCAGTCGATGCAGATGATGAAGAAGGAGGTTTGAAATGCAAATCGTTAAACTGTCAACTCTTAGTTGTCTGTGTGTGTGTGTGTGTGTGTGTGTTTTTCTCGGCATTCTTACTCAACTTTGTTTTTCTCCCACGTCACGACATTCATGATCCCTTATGCTCACCGGCCACAATATTAGGTACACATGCTCACAAGGTCCAACTGGACTAAATATTTTAGCCGGAGGCGTTCTGAATATTTTGGACACCTGCATGTTATTTAGGCGCAAAAAAAATATTTTGAACAGAGGTGCACATGATAGTCGGCTGATGGTGCACCTAATATTGTGGCCTTTGTTGTACCGAATATTTTGCGTGTCTACAAAATAATTTGGCCTTAGGGTGTGCCATAATACCAATAATGTATCTTTGTGCGAATATCTCTGCCAGCTCTTCCACTAGATGGCGCAATGTACATACAGTAATTGCACGGTGTATCCACTTTTTGTGACATTTGTGAGCAAATATATAAACTGTCAATACACAAACAAGCGGGGGGGACAGTAGCCCCTAGTTTATCGCAGTGAGGGGGGGGGGGGTTCCAGAAGCTCCTGGGACAAACAAATATCCAAAAAGTAAGGGTCATTTTAGTATTTCCATATATTTGAACACTTTACCCATACAGTACAGGCAATTATAAAATAAGCATTTTACTTTTTTGTCCACTTGGGGTCGCCGTCCTCATATTCATCATCTGTGATTTTGAATGTGTGGAGATCTAAAAAAAAGTCTGCAAATGAGAGTGTAGAGTTGGATGTGTTGGCTCAGGACAGTACGGGTGGTTAAAAAGCAAACTGTAGGCCAGTCTGCGTGTCGAGTTACTCGATCTAAGTTATGGCCATCGGCAGCTCGTGAATGAATGTGCTTATTAGATGTTTGTTTTCTTGCTGTTTGTTTAATAAAGTGGTTGAAAGAGCACCGGTGGCTGTGTCTGTCCTTCCCCAGGTGAAGATATTAAAATGTGTTCTAACTAGCGGTGGCGGTGGTAGGCTATATTAAATTTGCTAACGGTGTTCATTTTACGAGAGACATGCAGTTGCGCAAGTCTGTCCCGCCCCCGCTACATTTCATTTTTGCTAAGGTGAACTTTTCACACAATTCTGTTTTTGTCATGGCGGTGGGGTTTGGTTCGGGTTTAAAAAAAAAAATACTCACACTTACCAACTGAAGCACATCTTCATCCTTTGGCATAATAGAGAGCTCCAGCACGCTTTCACTGGTGAAAAATGTAAGATATCACTCAAGTCAATATTTCCAACACATTACTAGAGGGTGATTTGCATAGAAAAGGTGACAAGATGCAGTGCGACAGGTCAAATTGCACATCAAGATGCATCTTAATTTCTGTCCGTGTAGAACACAGCGCTAAGGGTAACTTCTTTCAACGGTTCTGAGCATACGTGTCATCTGCGCGATTAAGGCGGTCAACACGGTTCAGCGACTGTAAACACAGCGTGACAAGAGTTCTCACCTGTTCTGGATGAGGGCGATCACCTGTGAGTAAGTCCTTCCCAGCACGCTTTCGCCATTCACTTTGACCAGACGATCACCTGACAAACAAAAGGCGCACATAATGACTTCATATTTCCTTTTCTGCATTTTTTTAGGAGACTCCATGGTCGCTTATAAAATGTACTTCATCACATTTTCGCGTTAATATTTTCACCACAAATGCACCTAACATTTACATATTACATGCCCATTTTATGAAGCAAATGGGGAGGGGACTGAATGTTGTTCTCGCTCACCCGTACAAAGGCCCGCTTGGTGAGCAGGACCTTTCTCCCGCACATTCTTCACAAAGATGGTGTCCATCGGCTCCAGTCGGCCTTTCTGGTAACCTGAATGTCAAAAAATAATAATAATGATGATGAAGCAGGGAAATAAGCATATACCTAGTATTTTTATTATTGCTCGACTTGGCACTTTTTTAGGTGCACGTCTGCAATGTTAGCTGTAGGGGGCGCAGGGAGGCCGCAGAGTGGAAGTAATGACGTCATCCATCAGTCTATGTGGGTTTAAAGAGCTCGTTTGGGACATTTTTACCACCTTAAGAATTACATTAACAAACACAAAAATACAACTTTAAGATGTTTAACAATAGGCCTCAGGTAAAAGTGTCATTTTCTGTATTCCTGTTTGTTTAGATAAAAAAAAAAAGACAGCTCACCCTTCCCGTTGCCGTTCTCCTCATCCTGAAAATCAAAGAGTGTATATTTTACAAAAATGGTATATTGCCATGGGTGCGCCTTTTTTTTCCTCGCCCCTGCATTATATCGTGAAAAACAACAGGGCATGAAGTACAGAGCAGTCAGAGTCGAGGCTTGAATCCGATTGAATAGAGTCACCATTCAATTTGATGGCACATTGAAAAAGACTTGAGGAGGTAATTGCTGACAAGGAACATCAACAAAGTCTGTTAATACTTATGTTTGTGATTTATTTGAAAATACATATGCAAAAAAAACCTAACAATCATGCTATCATTATGGGGTGTTGTGCGTCAAATATTAACGGTAAAACAGTTCATAGCATTTTTGAATCTGGCTAAAAGAACAGAATGGTGGATGCACTGTATGATTTAATACCTGTTGTTTTTATTTTAAGCAGCTCCAACTTAAAACGGCAACACACACACACACACACACACACGCTCGCACACACGTGTGTGCGAGCTGAGTGGACAGTTTCTGGTGAGGGTGAGTGTGGGCTGACTGCCGCCTGGGCTTTAGGCCTCGCTGAGTGGGCTCATTCCTGACTGGCTGCATACAATGCTGCGGGTTGAGGCTTTACAGGCACAGAAAGACTAACTGGAGTGGAGACCATACAGCCCAGAGACGGAAGACCATAGACTCCGGACTACCAGAGACAACAGAACCCAGATCAGCAGTGACATCAGTCAGGGATTGGTTAAGGGGTGATATAGCGACAAACCTTCACCCAATATTTGAAACCATCTAGCATTTTTGGAAACTCTCACCCTGATATGAAAAACAAATCTGAAACCCTAACCTTGTCTTGAAACCCTAATTGTACAATATCATTCACCGGAAGAGAAGCAAAATCAGTGACCATAAAGAATTCCAAGCCTTCTACTTTTGTGAAAAAAAAAAAAAAAAAGGTTCAGATTCAAATCCGAAGGCTTTAAGTCCACTTTGACTCTGTATGTTTTGTAGAATTTACGCTTGAGAACAATCCGGTCCACCTTGTGCGTTTATTTTCGTAGCACACATGGTCTCCATTTGGTCCCGGCAACACCATTCGTCGAGCCGCCTCGTTCTTTCTCTGGGTAAGATAAAGCTAATTGTGGCTCAGCGGCGCAGGGTCAACCGGGTTGAGTTGGAGCACGGAGAAACAAAAGCTTAAGTGAGTATTAACACGGTGGGGAAGGAAGACTAAGACTGAGCGCTAATGGGACTGCGTGTTGAGGTGTGTGGGCAAATGTCTCCAGATGTTCAACTCCAGAGTCATACGGAGGCTGTTGAAAACAAGCCGTCTATTATTACACGTTCACCGAGCCGGCAGCTGCCCGTTGAATGAGAGTCCTTGTGCTGGCTGCGGTGCTGCTCGCAAGCGGGCACGACCCGGCCACAATGGGACAATAGACGCCACTGCTCCTCTGCCTCCGCTGTCACATGATGGATTTTTTTTTCTTCGCTGGATTTGGACAATTGCAGCCACAGACAAGAAGCACAGATGATGATTAGGGTTTTTTTTTTCTCCAATTATGGTTTCAAGTGATAATTTCAGATGATGATTTTGTTTGATTGAGACTTCTTTGGAGCTTAATTAGATACTGGGATCCGATTTGTTTATTTCTGTGATATTTTTATATTTAGTTGCACCATTGCAGACGATCAGCTGAAATCGGTTACGCGTACGAACGTTTGTTAGGCTATGCCACTCCCCTGTGTGGGCGTGGCTAAAACTGTAAATCATTTTTGGACACATTCGGATTATTCGGCAACTGTGTGTGGTTGATCAGGATCCACGGCGGTGTGTGTGACGAGCTTTCTGGTGTTCATCTTGCCTGGTATTAAATTCGTAGGATTTTGAGTCGCAGTCCTCTGTCTGATAACATAGCAACCGTCAAAGATTAATGTCTGAACATTTAAAGCCTGGGAATAGGTTTTAAAACAAGTATTAGGGTTTCAAATTATGTTTTGCATCATTTAAATTTTTATTTGAAAGAGGATTTAGGGTTTCAAATGATGGTTTCAAGACAGTTAGGGTTTTAAATGAGGTTAGGGTTCCAAGCCAGAGTTGGTGTTTTAGACTTGGGTCAGGGTTTCAAAATGTAGATTCAAGACACATTTGGGGTTCATAATTAAGGTTTGAGATAAGCGTTAAGGTTTCAAATTAATATTTGAATCATGGATTAGTGTTTCAAACATAGGTTGGGGTTTCCAAATAGGCTTTCAAGCCAGGCAGGGATAGGGTTTCAAGTAGTAGTAAACGCGGTTTGCGGTTTCCAGCCAAGGTTAAACTTTTAAAGCTGGGCTCCAAATCAGGGAATTGAGTTTAATCTTCGGGATTCAATCTTGGTATTTGTCCATTTGGTACCTTGAGACAGCTGCGCCTCACCTTGAGGGTGGTGTGCAGGGTGGACTCCGGCGGGTAAACGATGAAGTGGCGCAGCGTGAAGCCGAAGCCCTGCGAGTTCTTGCGGAGGACCAGCGTGCGTGGGCCCTTCCACGCCCCGCTGATGCCCTCCCTGCCCAGCCGGGACGCCATCGGTGGCCGGGGGTTGTTGTCGGCGGAGGGCGACGAGAGACCATCCCTTCGCCCTTTCGCCTGCAAACACCCAGAAGAGATGGTGTTTAAGCGATGGGGGGCAGGGGTCATGTAATCAACACCATGCCAGGAATTATTCTGGCCCACCGGTCTGACCTTGAAGTTTTCCCGCAAAGATTCCTACCCTCTCTCTAAATATTTCATTCCCAAAAGGCTGAGTAAATAAAATGGCTCATCAAACAGACACATGCGAGAACTCTCACCCCAGTGTTGCCCCGATGACCCACATCTGTCAATCACATGTTGTCACCTGACCAAACAAGCAAAAAACAGCTTGGCACCAAAGTCTTAATTGGCTTGTTGTTGCACGCAGACTATCTAAGCCACAGATATTGACGGGAATGAATGTTTTCCCCTTTTTCTTACGTTTTATTTGCAATATTTCAAAACCCACAATATACAAAGAGATGTTTGTTTGGTTTTTTAAAATAAAATGTTACCTCTCCCCCTCCTTTTGAACACTTAAACCATTTTTACACATTGGAAATGTATTTCAACACAAAAACGGTATACTGTAAACATTAGCCACTAGTTATCATGAAATAATTAACCAGCTCAGTAGCTTTAAGATTGTGTGAAACAGTCCATTTTGTTTTGATTCTTGTCTCTTATTTTGAACGCAAAGGCTGAACGAAAAGACGAGTAGTCATGCATAACCTAACTAGCACCACCAAAGGTTATCAGATAAGCTAGTAGCACATCAATATGTCTGTAAATATTTGTAGGTTTACAGAGCAAAGGTAGATATGAATGACATTGTGACCAAGGTTAACATTAGCTATTGGCTAAATGTCTCACCATCCGTTCAAGAAGCTTTTCCGATTTTTATTTATTTATTTATTTTTAATCTCCTCATCCATTATCAATGACTTCAATATGTTAAAGAAACATCCAGGAAAGCAAATGCACCACCGTCCAAGCTAACATCGTTAAAAGCTTCCATTTACTAAATTTGCAGTGCATTGATTAATCTCTAAATATATTTACATTACAACCATATGATCAATCACACCTTGCAATTAAATAAATAAGGCGTAGAAAAATAAGTAGTGTGTTTCCGGTAACATTAAATTTCAGCATAGGGTCGGTAGGTCGGACAAAGTTTTTTTTCTTCATCTTTTTTTCTCCCTCCCTCCCCCATCAAAAACGTAAACAAAATAACCATAAAACATAAAACAAGGACACATTGAAACCAGTGCCGGATGCTCGTCTGTCAAAGAGGGGGAGCTCAATTTTGGCCGACATCATAAAATGTGTCCGTTTATTTATATGTGAATTCTACTCTAGCTCCGTTCCTTTTCAAGAAAATGATCTGTGACCCTGTCATACCAACAAGGCGTCTTTTCCCGGTACTTAATTAGTGTCCTACAACTATAGGAACTACAATAAAACCCACCAGAAATAAAAGATTAATTTGTCGCTAGTTGTTTGTTTACAACAAAGAGTGTCGCTAAAATGATTAGGAGAAGTCTCCAGCTCAACTCGGAACAGAATGCGAGTTGAAAAAATGCTCGCACGGATGCCTACACTAAAAGCTCATTTCAATGTCAATCACTAAAAGCTCAGTGATTGGCTCATTTCAATGTCAATCGAACTGGCACACAGGCTCAGACAGATCATCCAATCGGATGCAGAAAAGCCTGGCGTCCGGTACCCTCCCACTGCCATCCAGTCCCAGAGACGCCGAACTCTGTGGGCGGGACAAAAAACAGTTTGTATCCAATGACTCGTCTCCGTTCAACGCATTGGGACAACCTACCCTGAACTCACTACCGTTTAAAGCACAGCGAAGCTGCGGGATGAATGAGAAGGGAGTCGCGTCGTAACCAGTAAGAAGAAGCTGATTCGGAGCAAAAGTTGAGCACGTTGTAGCGCATATTTAGTCAATGACATGTACACACAATGAAATTTACATTCATATATTTCATCACTTATTCTTTGACATTTAGGGGAAGCCGAGCTTCCCTTGCAGTCCGAGAGCAATCGCCACTGATTGAAACCCCTGCTCGCCGCCAAAGGTGGCGAGAGAGTTGGGTTCCCAGCGGTTGGGTGTTACAGCCATCTCGTTACCTCTGCGTCCCGCGTCCTAGACGGCCCGTGGTGTTCGTCAAATAGTTCGTTGAATCTTTTCGATACAGCAGTGGATGCTATTTTCTTAATATTATGGTGCGAGCATGCGACTGCAACACACAAAACGCGGTTTAAACTGTTGTCGGAGATCGTGGCCGCCGCCATGATTCAATGTTGTTGACAGACGACAGGGCAAACGACGCAACGTGAATATCACGAGAGTTTGCACCAATGTAAACGCTCTAAATTCATCTTTCCTTTTATGATTTATAATTTTGTCTGTGGTTTTATTGTTCTTGTTTTGATTGTAAAGCGTCCTTGAGTGTTTTGAAAGGTGCTTATAAATGAAATGTACTATTATTATTATTATTACACAAAAATGTAGAAGGTTTGAAAAAAAATGCCGACCGTAAAGTTTTTCTTCGAGGTAGAAATTCTCGGTCGGTCGGGTTACCGGAAACACACTACTTTTTTTTCTACGCCTAACCCAAAAAAGAAAGACAGAAAGAAAGAAAATACAGCAAAGTTACCATTAGCTTAGGGGGAAAACGTGCCATGATATAAAGAAAAAAAAATGTGTTAGCTTGTTCCAAAATTAGCCTTAGCTAAATGTCTCACCAACTCTTTTACTTGCTTAATTTAAACATTTTTAAAAAGAATGTTAAACAGACTTAAAAAAAATGTCTGTTTGGTCAAACTTCATTTCCTGACAAACATGACTGACAGACAACAGACACACACACGCACACACAAGCGCTTCACCAGGTGGGCGCACCGCAACAGGAAGTGGCATGCCAGAGGCAGGAAGTGGGCTCGCGTTACAGGGCAGGACAACCAGACGCGCCTAAAAATAACCACTTCCACTCCTTCACCTCCTCCTCTTCCCTTCTCCTTTCTTTTCCGACAACGAAAAAACTTTTTTCTTCCACGTCTCTTTTTCAATGGGATCAAAACAGGAGTCCAGAACATTCAGAGAGCGCATTGCCCATCGCGTTATTAATGATGTCACTTCATGGATTCTTTAGTTTTTCCCCATAATCCCATTCATAACCTTCATTTTGTAACAGATGATATATTTAATTGATTTAATGTATTCATTTCATTGTATATTAGGATTATGCATACCAAATCTAGTAGATAACATTTAATATATTTACTTACATTTAAGCATTAAATATTTTTGTAAAAAGTATTTCATGCAATTCTATCATTAAATTTGTGAAGGTAATGAATCATTTCTAAGGCCTTCAAATGATTAGTTTTGATGGCAAAAGCTAGCAGTTTGGAGGCCACCTATTTTATCGGTCATGGCATCAAGCAAGCATTTTTTTTAATGTGGTTTTATTGGCAATTTGTGTTGCAAAATATCGTTTTCAAGGCAAAATGCAGTTTTGGAGACACATTTTGTGCATTTTGGAAGATTTTATAGCAAACTGGGGAAGTTTTCATGGCAAAAAAAATGTGCTTCAAAAGGATGTCGTGCTTTTGTGGCAAAATGAAGTTTGTGTGATGAAATTGATTGGTTTTGATCAGTTGACCCAACTTCTTGTTCATTCCACATTCGCAACACGACAGCAGCGCACGGATGCTTGAGAGAGAGGCGCAGAGGGGGGTTGTCAAGAGACCGTTTAGAAAAAAAAGGAAGAAAAAAAAGCAGCCCAGAAAAGGAAGTTGAAGGAGGGCGAAAGGAGAAATTCCTCCGAGGGAGCGGTTTGGCTGGGGACAAGTCGGAACACACGCTAACATGCAGGCAGGGAGTGAATAAGAGGATAAAGGGAAGAAGAAAAAGAACAGGAGGAGGTGGAGTATCGGGTCCCGGCAAAGGAACAGGCTCGGGCACGCCGGTTTTGAACCGCGTGGCCCCGCCCAGCGATGGGAAAACCGAAACCTGTGATTACCCCGATCGCAGAACAGGCTCGAAAGGGTCAGAGCCAGCGGCACCGGAGCCTGGGCAATAAGCTTTGCGTCTTTTGCAAAACAGGCTCATGAGTGCGGAAAAAAAACTACGACCAGTCAAAAACAAAAATTATTAGTGAATTTAAGTTTAGGTTCAAGTGATTGCAGTTCTCCTACACTCACCTTTTATCAATTATTATTCACAAAGCAGAATAACATTTCAGTGCACTTTAATGGTTATATTGGAAAATTTGGACTTTTGTGAACTTCATAATTTTGGGGGCAGTTTTCTGGTTTTGATTGATAACATAGACCTCTTTGAAAGACACCCCCCCTTCCAAATATATATATATATATATATTATATATATATATATATATATTAGCCTCTTAATTGCTTCATAAAAAATGAATTTCAAATACCCTGAACAAAAATACACACACAATACATCCTCCTATTAGCTGCCACAAAACCAATTTCCCATTGAATACCACAGTACCGGTACATATTATTGTGTCCTTGTCCTCGATTTGGAGGAAATCATTTCTCACATGATTTTGATGACGGGAAGAAGGCTGAACCAGCAGAGGAAACCATTAAACACAAAAAAAAAAAAAGAAAAACCCTGAAGCTAGCATCATCAGCAGTGCCCATTTATCATCACCTATTTTGGGTGGAAAACATATATTCAATGCTTACCAGCACTTTTTTTTAATGTTTATAAAACAAATAAAATATTCCCCCACTGCATTTCAGTACGTGTCAATAATGAGGTCCCTATTTTCCGCGAATCGAATAGCGATGGTCGACTGTAATTGCTGTATTTACTTTCAGTATTCATTGGATTTGGTGTACTGTGTTGGTGTGCCTGGAAGGGGCGTGGCTAGATGAGTGACATCGGTGAGGGCTGAAGTTGTCATTTTCATTTACTTTTATGCCAATGACAATTTGACCATGGAGCATAAGAAATACATTTTGATTGTTTGCAGGAGGCAAAATGGCAAAAAGTAGTCGGCGTAGTCGTAAAAGTAGTCGAAGAGCCGTCAAAAGCAAAGCCCACCGGCGGGGCCTGTAACAATACTGCTTTTTTTTTTTTTTTTAAAGAGCTGAGAGCTGCAACCTGTTTGAAAAGTGGAGCTTTACGCGCACGCCGACACAAATGCTGACGAGCCTTTAATCCCGACGGCCGCCGCGTGTCTGCCGACCACCCGCCCGAGCCCCCCCCCCCTGGAGCCGCCGCCCAACCAAGAGGGTACGGTGTGGAAAAAAAAAAAAAAGCGCGTAATTCCTCAACTAGCAGGTTCAAAATACTGTAACCGCGGTCGGGCTTTATTCGGATGTGTTGATCTTGTGCTAATATGAATGTCAGTTGAACCGGCTGCAAAATCAGTTAAACCGGTTTCAACATCATGGAAGCCGGACGGGATTATCGTTCTGCCGCGGAAACCGGCTTCTCCGCTCCTGATGACCATTCCGGGGAAAATACTTCCCCACATTCCAATTTGCAGCACGGCATCATTTTAACGTCAAGAAAATGACATACGGTCGCCCACAAAAATCAGCAGATATTTTATTTTTATTATTTTTCATTCCTGTGAGCTGCACTTTGATCCCCTAATACGGTCACAACAGTAATTGGATATTATATCGCAGTTGTGGGCTTTTCGTCTGTCTGGACAGGCACGCACACATGCAGCGCCAGTGCAAATTGAATAGCAAAACTGAACAATCGAACCCATTGGGGCGTATTCTTCTGTGTAGATCTTACAGTAGCGCTCCATCCCTGAAAGAAATCACCAGATGATGCCAAGAAAACAATCCCCTCCCACCCCCATACTATATTCAGCCATGAGAACCATATAGTCCAACATTTACACAGGCATTCTCATTCACTAGCATTCCAAAGTGCCTCGCACTTCCGAATTGGACTGTTTTTGTGCCACGAAAGCAAAACACTCTGTGGACTATTTTTGCCACAAAAATCCCAGATTATGTCATCAAAACTATGCATCACTGCAGGTTATTGCTGGGGAAAATTTACACAATTTGACACTAAAAGACAATATTCTGACAAGAAAATAACACATTTATTTTCAAAATAGATGATTGTCCGTGAATACTTTTTGCCACAAAACTAAACTTGGCCATGAAAGTGCAATTCACCACAATAATGCGATATTAATAAATACATTCCAATTATTTGACAGTCAAAAATTTGGACACACTGCGGTTGACTTTTTAACCCATTACCCGACATGTACTCCACAATTTAATATGGGAATGGTCGCTGAGCGCATTTCTCTCTTCCAATTACGACTGTGGAATGACGACTTTCAAGGTGACACTTTTAACAAGGTGTTGTGGGGGGGGCGCGAGATGTCAGAGCTATGTGACCGAGAACCAAACCAAAGCAAACACCCCCAACCCCACTGCCCTCTCCCAAATGCTCTCACCTTTTAAGGCGTGGAGAAAAACACCGGCAGGAAGTGTGAAAAGTGAAGATTATGTGAAGCCGAGCGTCTGAGAGTTTCAAGCGCGTTTGTAGGAATTGCTGTCCGTTGGTGACGTCACAGAGGTTGAGGTCGTGGTTGGTGCACAGACACAGATGGGACAAATACGTCCTTAGGAATGTGCGGCCAATTCCGAAAGCCAAATGTTTACAAGGTAAACTCGTCTCAATTCTTTTCCCAGTGTGAATACCACAAGTAACTAATTACTTTTGAAAAGACTGACAACGGGCGGCCCGGTGGTCCAGTGGTTAGCGCGCGCAGAGGTACCGGGTTCGATTCCAGCTCCGGTCGCCTGTGTGGAGTTTGCATGTTCTCCCTGGGCCTGTGTGGGTTTTCTCCGGGTACTGCGGTTTCCTCCCACATTCCCAAAACATGCATGGCAGGCTGATTGAACACTCTAAATTGTCCCTAGGTTGCGAGTGTTATTGCGGATGGTTGTTTGTCTTTGTATGCCCTGCAAATGGCTGGCAACCAGTTCAGGGTGTCCCCCGCCTACTACCCGAAGACTGCTGGCATAGGCTCCACCATGACCGGCAATCCTTGTGAGGATAAGCGGATTAGAAAATGGATAGATGGATGACAAGATTTAGATGAACTAGTGACAGTCATGGTGCCAGTAGCATCAAATCAGGCCATATTTGCCATTTAGAAAAAATTTACAACAAATATATTTTTCCAACAAAACTATATTGCCACAAAAACGATTTGGAAGCTTTGTTTTATCACAAAATTGAACTTTTTTTTTCCTCCAGGAAAACTCTATTACGTGCCATAAAGTGCAATCTATTTTGCCACGAAAGCTAAATATTTGGCCAAAAACCACAAACGTTTTTTGCAATGCGAACTACATATTTTGCCACCCCACCAAAAAAATCTAGCTTTGATCAATTTTGCCACAAAATGCTACTTATCAGCACAAAGAGAACCTTTTACAACTGAAATGCTGCATCCTTCCAAGAAAACACTTCTTTCTACACAAACTAGGGTGCTTTGCAATATTTTGTCACAAAAATGCTCATTTCTGCCACGAAACTAGTTTGCGACAAAATATCACATTTTGCCATGGAAACTGCACATTTTGCAAAAAAAAAAATCTAATATTTCAATTGAAAATCCATATTTTGCTACAAGTCACAAGGACTACATAAATACGTTTTTGCCATGAAAACCAAATAGTTTGCAACCAAATGCCAAATTCTTGAAACCTACAGTACGCGCTGCAGTCATAAATGTTCCGACCTATGTGACGTCAGGCCACCACGCTCCCACACGTCCTCTCCTTACCCTGACCTGATAGGTGATGTGGCTGCGTCCCACAGGCATGACTGGCGGCAGCGGCGGCGACCCGGTGATGCCGCGCAGCACCGCCACCCAGATGCAGCGAGGCTCGGGGGAGCTGCAATCCACTCCCACCGGGTTCTGGAAGCTCCAGTCGAACCCGGCCGGCGAAGGGCACGGGAGCATGGCGGCGGGCATGGGGACGGGGCGGTAGCTTTCGCTCACGTGCGCATTGCAAACCGAGCGCATGGGACACAAACTCAATGGAGCATCTGAGACTCGGCTGGCCTTCTCTTCTCCATCTCTGCAAATCTTAATCCTGCATGGTAGCTCCGGAGTGAGTCTCTGGATCGAGAGTGACAGCGTGGCTGTGCGGCTGGTCTTCTGCATACAAAGCGAGTGCGTCCACCCCCAAAAACACACCCGGCTTGTCTCCTCCCAGTCACCCTTCTCCGCTGTGTATGGCTAAAGGCTGACAAATCCTCTCATCTGTCAGCAAGCCACCAGAAGTCAACATCCACCAGGCAGGACAAACTCATGTAATCCCCAAAAACATCATGCAGGATAGATACCGTGATTGCACGCGTGTGTGCAAGTAGCTGGGTTGCCCAAAGAGACACAAAGTGGTCGCCAACGAGAGAACGTGACCTCCAAAGCACTTCTCATTCGATTCAATGACGAAGCATCTCCAAACCTCTGACCGCTACTGTATGTTGCCGCAAAACACATTTTTACTTGCGAAACGATATTTTGCGCACAAACCTTTTGAGACTGCCACAAAATAGACACACTGTCACACGTGTTGACTTCTTTTAAATGCCCGTTTTTTTCTGCATTGAAATTGGTCTATTATTCCAAGCAAACCTCGCACGCACGCACGCACTCACTCAAGGCTGACTATAAATATACTTAGCTATTGTATGTAATTAAACTCTGTCATAAAAACAGCACGGCTGTAAGATTTGGTTTGGTGACATCGCCGCTGCAGAACCGCCCTCGCGAAAGGAAATACGAGTGGGTCACTGTAAACATCCAGCGGGTGGCGCTGTGGGGGGCAGCAGCACGTGTGTTTCCTCAAACAGATTAGTTTGATGAAACTGTTTAATAGCTACTGATGGGCAACCAGATTAACAAAAGACCCCCCTCCTTCCCTCTGCCCTTTTTCTATCCCCAATGGAACTGAGTGTCAAAACTAAACAATGTGTTTTTGTAATGATCCGTCACATTGACCAATATCAGTGTGTGTGTGTGTGTGTGCGTGTGTGTGTGTGTGTGTGTGTGCGTGTGTGTGTGTGTGCGTGTAATACTGTGGCTCGGAGTAATGAAATGCAGCAATGTGAAAAAAGAAATGATAAAACAACAGCAACAAAAATATTCTGAAAAAAATCCGCAAATTATTCCAACAATAAAAAATAGCTCAAAATAATGACGAGAAATAAACCAAAATGGGTTAAACGAACGAAAAAATAACAAAACACTGGTGGGGGAACGGCGTACTTTTTCCCCCAAAACAATTTAAATTCATTTTCAAATCGATACAAAGACTCAGACAGTGCATCTTGACATTAAAAAAATATATATATTTTTTTAAATTATATCACGCAATGAAGACAAAAAATAAAGAAGCGATGAGAGTTTTTTTTACTTTTTTAAATTCTTACATTAGTGTGACTCAATCATATGTGTTGTGGTGTGGTGCTGTTAAAATGGTCCAAACAACAACAGGTACAGTTTTACAGTACAGGAGGGGGGGAAATAAAGTGTCCGTTTCTCCGTCTAGACTCTAGACAGACATTACTGATAATCTGTCCGCAAAAGCAAGGGGCTCGGGTGCAAAGTGGACGCAGCTGTTTAAAGCAGGTTAATTTTAACAGTAATCTCTACTAAATCCATTCTAACAACCCCCCCCCCACACACACACACAGAACCCACATTGGTCGATCTGGCTGCATGCATATGCAGGGTGCTGTTAGCTGCAGGCAGCCACTAGAGGGAAGTCACCGCCGGGACACATAACTTTTGGGACTGTCACTTGACAGTTGCTGACATGGTCAACACCGCAGCCACACACACATATACACACACACACACACACACACACACACACACACACACACACACACACACACACACACACACACACACACACGTCACCGCTGCTGGAAATTATTTTGAAAAGTTCACACACCAGAGCAGGTGCAGCTCGAGCATGTGGAATGAGAATGACATAGCTGATGGTTGGTGGGTGGTCCATCATCGCGTACCCTTTAAAGTGCCAAAGACAACATAACATGGCAAAACTGCACCACTCTCCCCCTCATACTGTTTGTATTAAAGTGGACTGCTTGACCATGTGTGCCACACATAATGTGTGTGAGTGTGTACGTGTATGTGCCATCAGTTCAGGCAAGTCTCCAGTGCAATCAATGATCCAAACTGCTTCACTTCACACCTGCATTTCAATTGAGTATAAAAAAAAGGACTACGACAAATTTTATATCCCAAGCGCACTATTAAAGTGGACAAGAACCACACTTTATAGGAAAAATGCAGATTTTTACTTTGCCATGCATTCAGATCCAAAATGTGATCATTTTGATCATACTGGTAAGAAACCTCTCCTTACGCTCATATTGTAAGACGTTCTGCTCAACTGAAGTTCGCTTTCAAGTGTATATATATAACAAGCATCTGTCATAGGGACAAAAAAGTCCCATTTGCGGCGAAGCAAAGGCCAACAATTTCTGCTGATAACATCATTGCCCCTTACACTCATGCAGAATTTTTACTTTGTCACACTGTACACCCAAAATGTGCATTTATCTAATTAAACATTTGTAAGAAATATAAACTCAAACTCACATTATGACATTTTGCTCAATTAAGTTACATTTAAATCGTTAAGGAATAAACTACAATCCAGTTCAAATCATAGGAATTATAACGTAGGTGTCAAATCAAGGCGAGAAGGTCGGGTTGCCAGATGTCGGGGACATCTGGAGAGGTGGGAGGTATAAAGTCGGCCGGGTGGGGTTCATCATCTGCATAACAAGGCCAGAAGCTGGCGAGAGACGGCGGCCGTGACACACATTCCCTCACAAACACGCTCCAATTAGCTCCCGTACGCGTCATCCGCCCTGTAGCATCCAAAGTAAATTTCTGACCGATTTTTTTTTTTCCGCAGCAGTAAAAGTGCTGCCGTGACAGGAGTGCCGGAATCTCAGGATGTCATTGAATGATTTAACACCGAGGCGGTATCACTAATTTATCCCTGTGAGCTAATCCAGAGCGACCAGAAAAGCGGAGCGTTCCACAATCGGCGATCATTCCGAGGGAGGTGTGGGGGGCGCTCATTGAGGAAAACTCACAGCTGACTGAGTTGAGTCAGTGACGGTTGCTTTTCGACAGCTTTACTTCCTGTGGCGATGACGGCATTTGGAAAAGAGAGCGCAACCCCTCCCGCTCTTCATCTCCCATGTGTCGACCACAGCCGCTGGGAGCAATCAGAGCGGTCACGTCTGAGCTGCAGTAAGAGACCTCCTCCCTCTCTCCGAGCGTCCTCCTCACTTTCTTCTCTACCCTGCACGCTCCTCCCTTCTGCATCTGGGCAACACTCCCGCAGCCAGAGGGCCCGCGTAGACAAAATTAGCTCATCTCCGCCTCTGTGTAATTACACCGGCCGAGATTATAACTTTGGTGCGCGCCGGTGACGTCACTGGGATGGACGAGAACGGGGCGTGGCCAACAAGGATGGAGCCCCGGTGTTTATTAGAGCGAGTGACATGGCTTGCCTGGAGTTTCCATTTGAGCTCATCTGGTTTCTGCATTCCTGCCATGCATCAGCGCTGCAAAGTCGTCCGGAGGAGGTGCGCCGAAGCCATTTAGGGAGTTCTCACAAAACATACTCAAAATTCCACCTGGTGCGAATACGCATTAAGCGGTTGGCAAATCCATTCGGTTCGCCAACTGAAAGGACCCGAGAGTCCTTATTTCCATCCCCAAAGTCACCTCCCGTGACTTGATGGACTCACAGTAGCTCCTTTGAAGGATTTCAGAAAAGCGGCCTGTGATCATTCCGTAACTCAATTGCAGCAGTAGTCTGGAGGTAGATAAACCTGATCTTCCGGTGCGTCCAATCAATATTTGATCCAATATAGGGAAACTTGAGACCCTGAAGCAACTTTGAATGGCGAATTGGCCTCTGTGTCGCTTCATGTCATATCATAAAGATTTGGAGTTGTTCTGGATGAAGACGAGCCAAGGAGCCGGGCAAAAAAATATTGCGAGATCAATGGTATTAAAATTACAGCTCGAAAATGTTTTGTTTTATTGTTTTTAATATTTGTGAAAATAAAAACAGTCACCCCGCCCCCTCTGAACACAATTTTTTTTTTTTACCAAACAGAATTTGGTACATTAAGAAACGTGTACCATGTCAAACGGAAAGACAAAGAAAGAAAAAAAAGAGAGGGAAAGCACGCAAGAGAGAAAGAAATAGTAACATTCTACTTCTGTTTTAATTCTTAGTAAGTCACAGTGTGCCATCACTGGTGAGCTATTTTTTCGAACAGACGCGTAGGCTGCTCATGTTGTCCTTGAGGCTAACTGGGACCCGCTGGCACCATGTTTTCATCTTTTTTTTTTAATCACAATAGACATGAATCGACATCCCAAAAAGGCATCTGCGTATGCTCTCGTCTTGGTCCTTCCTCCCGCCTCTGTGCAACTGCTCACCCCTCCCCTCTCTGGTCAGATGAGAAGTAGAGGGGGAAAAGCTGCTGGCCTCCTCCACTTATCTTCAAAGATACTGTTTTGTTTAATGATCTGTCCAAGCAGCCAATCATATTTCAGCGGGACTTTGCCTGCTTTGGAGCCCCCAAAACGGAAAATAAATTATTGTTGACTGACAAGTTTTAGCAATAATTGAAACCTTGACTTTTTAATAAAACCACTTTTAAACGTCAAAGCATAATCGACCCATGCCTACTTCTAATGTGAACGGAAATGTGTCCACTATTAAGTAAGTATTGGATTTGGTCTGCTCTATTTGCTTCCCTGCAATTGAATTGCATTGTGGGGGAACCAAAATGAGCGTGTGATTAAAAATAAACAAAAAGGTCGTTAGTGTGAAAGCGGGGATGTAACAAGATGTTGAGCCAAGAAGCGATGACCTTTGCTGGTGTAATGCAATAAAAGAGCTCCATATGCCTCGTCGGTCCCAATTAAGCGTCGTTTAGCTCGGGGTATTAGCAGGAGCCCCCCCACAGACAAACTGTCCTCTGTGGTGCCATGAGTTGCTTCATCCCTCAAGGGACGAATCATCCGCCATACACTAGGTGGCGACTGCAGGAGGAGGATGTGTACAGAGAACAAAAACTTTTAAGGCGCACTTTACGGGCAAAGTTTTCCTATTACAAGCCGATGAATCTGAACTAAAATGCCGGAATGTGCACACGGACAGGACAAAAGCGCAGCGCTGGAAAGGAGAAGACCAAAGAAGGCAAAGCGAGTGGGAGATCAAAGCTGGAAGTCAAAGGGAGAAAGTCAGCGAGGTGAAGCATTAAATCCATCCACTTGGCTTCTTTCTTAAGGCGTATTTGCAGTAAACAACTCGCCAAGCTGCCAACATCCTCATGAGAGGAGTTCTTTACTAATATGGCTCACCAGTGAAATTGACTTTGGGAGCATTCTAGAATACTGTGAGAACATTCCGGTTCATTTAAAGGCCGCTACGGTCAAATCGGGTCTGTTTTGGGACCATTCTAGTCCTCCTTTAGAAACATTCTGGTCCACTTTGAGGACACACCGGTCTAATTTAAATATCAGGTCTACCTTCTGAACCTTATGTTGTAGTGTAGGAACATTCACATGGCCACTTTCAGTCCATCGAAGTCCAATTTGAACAATGGGTCCACTTTGGAAACATGCTGCGACATTTTGAGGCCATCTTGGTTCACACTGTAAACATGGTCGCCATTAGGCACAAAGTTTACACAGTGGAACATTCTGGTCCACTTTGTGCCCTAAGTCGACCAGATGTTCAGTCTGTCCACCTTGTTAGAGGTATTCTGATTAGTTCCATCCAACGGGCGTTTTTTTTTTTTTTTTTAACAAATCAACTAATCAAACGACGAGAAAAGTATGTATGCTAGCGTGAAGACGTGTCTTGACGCAGACACCAAACTGAAAAGGGCACAAACAATATAATGCGAGCACTCTTGAGAATGTAAACAAAGGCGGCATTGTGTCGCAGCTACTCGTGCTAGCTTCTTTGTGGCTTTTGTTAGCTTCCCGCTAATCTCCATCCCATGACTGTGACTGTCAAAACATTCTGCGAATAACAACAACAACAACAAGAGTCGGAACCGTATTGTCTCTTTACTTCATTTGTCTACTGGTCTTGCAGCACAACTTCGCAACCTGTTCCATGAGTGTTTGTGGGCATCAATTCTCTCGCCATGACTCATTGGGATTCTCTTCATTCCCTCTTCCTTCTCACCCTCCAACGCTGACATTCCAGTTGAGACTGCGGTGTTCCTAAAAAGCCTGGAGGGGGATTTAATGCTAATTCAGCGCAATGTAACCGTGATGCTGAAAGTCATAATGACCATAACAGACGGTGAAGTCCTCCAGAGAGTCCTAACAGTCCAACAGAATGCTCCTAAAGTGGATGAAAATATCTTCAAAGTGGACCAATGTCCTCAAATGGCCAATAGTGTCCCCAAGTATGTTGACAATTTTAAACAGTGGACCAGAATCTCCTTTGAACAGACCAAAATGCGCTCAAAGGTGAACTACAATGTCCCCAAAGTCGAGCACAACGTTCTTAAAGTGGACAAGAAGGTCGTCCAAGAGGGACAAAACACTCCCAAAGTGAACCACAGAGTTCCCAAAACTGGACCAAAATGGGCCAGGCTGTCCTGAAAGTGAACCAGAACATCCTTAAAGTGGAAAACACACCAAAAAAAAATCCCAAAGTGGACTCAAAATGTCCACAACCAGTACCAAAACCTTCCTAAAGTAGACCAGAACGTTCCCAAACTGCACCATGATGTCCTGAAAGAGGACAAGATTCTGCTCGAAGAAAGCCAACATCCTAAAATTGCCCAGAAGTGGATCAGAATGTCTTCAAAGTGGATCATGGTGGCTCCCACTTAACAACATTGACAACAGCAAGGCAAGGGGGGGCTGGCTTTGGGTCGATATCAACACGCACACACACTCCAACTCCACGCTTCCAAACAAGACCAGACCTGTCCTTCTTTCCAGAATTTATCAAATAGCATCATCTTCCAAGCATGTTGGTTATGAGAACAAACGAGGGTATTTTCTTCTTTTTTCACGTGACTTTAAGAGAACTAGAAGGGAAAAAAAAAATGTGTAGCTGATGAATCGCATACGCTCCCGTCAGCCGCTTCGCAGAGCGGCGCAACAACAACAATGGCAGCTCGCCACGAGTCAACAATATCGTTGACGATGGATGTCCTTCGCCACGCCAGATGGTGTCAAGGACCTCCCCATACAAACAACGCAGACCAAGGACAATAATAGAGCTGCAAACACAAAGCCTGTGTGTGTGTATTCCATGTCCACAAATTATTTCCATCAATTCAACACAACGTTATTTAAATAGTGTCTTATGGAGCGTGCTCCTTTCCGCAGAACGCATCAATCCACACAAGGCCCGGCAGGTTGGATCAATAGAGGCTTTTTGCAGCCAGGCGTTGGCGAGCAGGGCGTGGTTGCACTGATGCTGCGGAGGAGCACGGATGACGGGAAAACCAGCGAGTGCATTTGTGGATATCTCAATCCAGATCCTCTCTCTGGTCAAGAGATCAAGTTTCACCAAGCAGCATGAAATTTGGTCTGTCACGAGGACAACCACAAAAAGGTCTCAAGAAGCCACGTCCGAAAAGACACAGGAAAACTGCCATTTGGGGATTTCAAGCGGACATTTTAGTCTCATTTTCCTGTGGTCCTTTGATGACTTGCCCCCAAAATTATAACTTGTTTTGATTTTTCTTTTTGGAGGCGGGGGGTCAGGGGTGGGGTGTAGAATGCAGCTCCTGAAGCTAGTTTGACTTAGCAACATGACGTTTAAAAGACATGACTGTCATGAGTAGACGCACAAATGAGTTTCAAGAAGTCAGGCCTGAAAAGACACAGTAAGTCTGCCATTTTACAATACAATACAATACAATACATGCTGATTTATGTAGCGCTTTCACAACAGTAACAAAACTGTAACAAGCTAGCTCTGGGGACATGGAATGTCACCTCTCTTACAGGAAGGAGCCCGAGCTGGTGTGTGAGGTTGAAAAGTTTCGACTGGATATCGTCGGACTTACCTCCACACACAGCCTGGGTTCTTAACAAAACAGTTGAGGCGCAGAGCAGGTGTGGGCATACTCATTGCCCCCGGCTCAGTGCCTGTACATTGGGGTTCACACCGGTAGACGAGAGGTAGCCTCCCTTCGCCTTCGGGTGGGGGGACGGGTCCTGACTGTTGTTTGTGCATACGCACCCAACAGCAGTTCAGCATACCCACCCTTTTGGAGTCCTTGGAGGGTGTGCTAGAGAGTACTCCTGCTGGGGACTCCCTCGTTCTGCTGGGGACTTCAATGCTCATGTGGGCAACGACAGTGAGACCTGGAGGCGTGATTGGGAGGAACGGCCCCGATCAGAACTCGAGTGGTGTTTTGTTATTGGACTTCTGTGCTCGTCACGGATTGTCCATAACGAACACCTTGTTCAAGCATAAGGGTGTCCATATGTGCACTTGGCACCAGGACACCCTAGGCGCAGTTCGATGATTGACTTTGTGGTTGTATCATCGGATTTGCGGCCGCATGTTTTGGACACTCGGGTGAAGAGAGGCGGAGCTGTCAACTGATCACCACCTGGTGGTGAGTGGGCTCGATGGTGGGGAAGATGCCGGTCCGTCCTGGCAGACCCAAGCGTATTGTGAGGGTTTGTTGGGAGCGTCTGGCGGAATCCCCTGTCAGAAGGAGTTTCAACTCCCACCTCCGACAGAGCTTTTCCCATGTTCGGGGAGGCGGGGACATTGAGTCGAATGGACCACGTTCCGTGCCTCTATTGTTGAGGCGGCCAATCTGAGTTGTGGCCGTAAGGTAGTTGGTGCCTGTCGTGGCGGCAATCCCGTACTCGCTGGTGGACACCAGCAGTAAGGGATGCCGTCAAGCTGAAGAAGGAGTCCTATCGGGCCTTTATGGCCTGTGGGACCCCAGAGGCAGCTGACGGGTATCGACTGGCCAAGCGGAATGCGGCCGGTGGTCGCCGAGGCAAAAACTTCGGACGTGGGAGGAGTTCGGTGAGGCCATGGAAGCCGACTTCCGGACGGCCGAGGAAATTCTGGTCCACCATCCGACGTCTCAGGAGGAAACAGTGCACCACTAACACTGTGTACAGTGGGGATGGGGCGCTGTTGACCTCGACTTCGGGACGTTGTGAGCCGATGGGCGGAGTACTTCAAGACCTCCTCAACTCCACCAGCACGCCTTCCTTGGAGGAAGCAGAGTCTGGGGACTCTGAGGTGGGCTCTCCTATCTCTGTGGTCGAAGTCACCGATGTGGTTAAAAAAGCTCCTCGGTGGCAGGGCCCCAGGGGTGGATGAGATCCGCCGGAGTTCCTCAAGGCTCTGGATGTTGTGGGGCTGTCCTGGTTGACACGCCTCTGCAACATCGCGTGGTCAGCGGGAGAGTGCCTCTGGATTGGCAGACCGGGGTGGTGGTCCCTCTTTTTAAAAAGGGGGACCGGAGGGTGTGTTCCAACTACAGAGGGATCACACTCCTCAGCCTCCCTGGTAAGGTCTATTCAGGGGTGCTGGAGAGGAGGGTCCGTCAGGAAGTCGAGCCTCGGATTGAGGAGGAGCAGTGTGGTTTTCGTCCCGGCCGTGGAACAGTGGACCAGCTCTACACCCTTAGCAGGGTCCTCGAGGGTATGTGGGAATTCGCCCAACCAGTCTACATGTGTTTTGTGGATTTGGAGAAGGCGTTTGACCGTGTCCCTTGGGGAGTTCTGTGGGGGGTGCTTGTGGGTATGGGGTACCGAACCCCTTGTTACGGGCTGTTCGGTCGCTATACCACCGATGTCAGAGTTTGGTTCGCATTGCCGGCAGTAAGTCGGAATCGTTTCCAGTGAGAGTGGGACTACGCCAAGGCTGCCCTTTGTCGCCGATTCTGTTCATAACTTTTATGGACAGAATTTCTAAGCGCAGCCGAGCGTTGAGGGGGTCCGTTTTGGTGGCCTCAGTATTGCATCTCTGCTTTTTGCAGATGATGTGGTACTGCTGGCTCCTTCAAGCGGGTCTCTCCAGCTCTCACTGGAGCGTTTCGCAGCCGAGTGTGAAGCGGTTGGGATGAGGATCAGCACCTCCAAATCTGAAACCATGGTCCTCAGTCGGAAAAGGGTGGAGTGCCCTCTCCGGGTCGGGGAGGAGATCTTGCCCCAAGTGGAGGAGTTTAAGTATCTTGGGGTCTTGTTCACGAGTGAGGGCAGAAGGGAGCGAGAGATCGACAGGCGGATCGGTGCAGCGTCTGCTGTGATGCGGACGTTGTATCGGTCTGTCGTGGTAAAGAAGGAGCTGAGCCAAAGGCCGAAGCTCTCAATTTACCGGTCGATCTATGTCCCAACCCTCATCTATGGTCACGAGCTATGGGTCGTGACCGAAAGAACGAGATCCCGGATACAAGCGGCCGAAATGAGTTTTCTCCGCAGGGTGTCCGGGCTATCCCTTAGAGATAAGGTGAGAAGCTCGGTCATCCGGGAGGGACTCAAAGTAGAGCAGCTTCTCCTCCACATCGAGAGGAGCCAGATGAGGTGGCTGGGGCATCTGATTCGGATGCCCCTGACATAAAGTAAAATAATAAACACAACACACAACATAAAACACGAACAAAAAGTAAAATAATGAACACGTTTTAGGGCAATTTATCCAATTGCCACCAAATTTGACTGATATATGATTGGGATCTGTTCTCAATCTGAAAAAAGATTAACTTCACTTTAAATAAAAACAACTGCTCGAAAAAAATAACGTCTTAAAATATCTACTTAGCAATTAACTCATTCACTCCCAAAGACGTTTTTATACGTCATTTCAGACTTGGTTTAGAATCGGCTGGTCCTGAATGAGTTAAAAAGAAGACTGGTCACATTATCAACTGTCAACCCTGACATTGGATTGTTCCACTGTGCAAACGTCTTGTGTGTAAATCCTCAATTTAATTCTAATTACGATGAATGGTTTGGGGGGGGGTGTGCGTGTGTGTGTAAAAGCACAAGCCGATGACTGGAAAAGCTTCTCACGCCTTTGCACCTCCGCCACCTTCTCACCGTGGCACCATTCTCGCCTTCCTGCACGAGGCAACAGCTGTGTGTGTGTGTGTGTGTTTTCATGCTTATAGTGTTGACTAGCACAAACAGTCCACACTTACATAAACGTGTCAAAACAGCATAATCAGCAATATTTCGTGTTCTGTTCTGTGTAAAAGGCAAGACAAATACTGCAATTTTGCAAGGTCTGCATGAAAGAGGCTGATGAATGTGTGGCATTGTCCGGACATAAGTGGATGTGTACTGGAAGAAGCAATTTTTCCAAGTGGACCAGAATGACCTTACTGTGGATAAGAATGTTCACCAGTGGACTAGAAAGCTCGTGAATTGGACCAGATTGGTCAAAGGTGGACCAGTTGGTTCTCAAAGTGAACCAGAATATCACCAAAGTAGACCTGGTTGTCCATATAGACTATAATGTCCTCAAAGTGGACCAGAATGTTTATAAAATTGACCAGAATCTTCTCGAAGAAAACCAGACTGTCCCAAAATTCATACAGAGTGTGTTCAAAGTAAACTAGAATGTTCTCAAAGAGGACTAGACTACAAAAGTCTTTAAGGTGGACAGCAAACATTCAAAGTGAAATATCCTTAAAGAGGACTACAATGTTCCATAAGGTGCCAAACTACCTCTAAATTGGATCACAATGTCCTAAAAGTCGACTAGAATATAAATATATGGACCAGAATGTCACCAAGTGAACCAATGAAAATTGTATGTTTACGTACAGCCACTCTAGAAGACATCTGAAAATAATCACCATAGCGACAACGTTGTGATGGTATATGAAGTGCAGTCATGACTCTTGAAATTGTGCGTTTATTTATTTATTTTCCTAAAACGTGACAAAACCACAAAAGAGCATTTTAGACAGCCGGATGGTATAAGTGCGCAGGACACACGTGCAGGGATGGAAAAACGACTTTCTAGGATGCCAAGAATTTAACGGAACATAAAAAAAGGATGCCACGCAATGCCAGAAAGTCACACAACCGCTCCAAACACTTTTGGAGACTTTTCAGTCTTCATGTTACACACAAACACACAAGATCTTGTGACGTTGATCGCTTTGGTCACACTTCCCTTCTTGTCATTTGCGGTGACGTCACGACCACACCACGCATTTGGCGTTTCTCATCTTTGCTGTAACTACTACTTGACGTCGTGACAACATATCGTTTCGAAGACGCCGACATTAGACCCTCACGACCCCGCCACGCCGCATCCCGACTCGGGACGTCCCGCTCGGCAGGACAAGTCGCGTACCCGAGCCCAGTCCGCTCTGCCCGCCATGCAGCATCGAGACTCGGACAAAAGACTCGCCCTGTTTCCCGTGGGTTACTCCGACCGGTGCTGCATTCAAATGTCGTCGGATTTGGCAATATTTGGCGCCTAAAATTCTAAAACAAAAGCTTCAACACACAAAAAGTTAACGTCTGCGTGTTGAGGTAAACTGCTGTTAATCGGCTTAGGAATCACGTTCGGATCGGAGGCGGTGGCAGTACCAGCAGCGACGGCGGCGCGCCAGGGACGGACGGGCGCACTCCCACCGTTACCGTCACTTCGCCCTCTTCCACGCACAACGCAACACAACGCGGCGTCCACTTACGTGCAGCTCGGAGGAGTAGGGAGGTATTCCAACAAGGCAGAAGGCAACTCCATTCATTGGGCGGCGGAGGCTGTCGGATCGCGGCCACGAAAGACGGTCTATTTGTGCGGGGGTCTTCGAAACAACCTGGAGAAGGTCGACTCGTTTTATTCCGCTTCCTTCTTGTTTGCCCCCCACCTCCACCACCGGCCACTTCTACAACTACTTCCCCGAGACAATTACCACTGTGCGTCTCTCTGGGCGAGCCGCCCCCTCCATTCCACACACCCGCCCCCCTCTCCTTCTACTACTTTTTCTTCCCGGTCTTCTGTTGTTGACTGAATCCTTTAAAGCAGCGGCAAGTAACACAAAATCACCCCGGAAGTAAAGAGATGTCCCCTTTCGAAGTAAAGCAAAGCTTCAAAATCCCAAGTGGATAGACTAGCCAATAATTGTACTCAAATTGGAGTACTGTTCGTCTAGACTAGTATTGCTACTCTAGTAAAAGTAAGAAGTGTTCTTCCAAATAACACTGGTCAACCATTTTTTACTCAAATCTGCTCTCGCTTTTTTCTCTAGCACATCAGGTTTTCATAATAATAAAAATAATATAATGACAATGATATGTGTAATATGTATTTCGTCACATTTATGAATCAAGGTTTATGTTCAGTCTACGGGTTTAACCACTCCCACATGCTTGAAAAAGAGTTCAACTGATCAAAATCACTTTTTAAACATGTCGTGAATGTACAGTATATGAACACAAAAAACAATTAGCATGCGTAAAATGTACAGCAAATACTGGTCATAATGGCACCTCACCGATGGACACAGCGTCACTGACCACCTTCCCCTTCCATGCGGGATGCACTACAATTGGGAGTCATTCTGGGAAAGGTGTTGTTCCCAAAAGTATTTTTAGACAAGCTGGGAATGCTTATTCATCACCACAATAGGAAGCTCAGCCCGCTGCCAAGTAATGTCGGGTACGACATCATCCCGCGCTGTCATCCGTGGCGCTTTACAATGAAAGCGAGAGCAAATTACAAAGGGGAATATGTTGAGGAGGATCCAAACTGGAGGGCCATGTGGCTACCATTGCATCAGCTAGACCACTCCAAAGACCAGTCCATAAATCTAAATTAAAGTTGAAAAACAAACATTTCTGAAGTGCAGTTGTATTGTACTGAAAAGTTCAATACAACTGAATTGTACTCAGGAAGGGATTATTTCTCGCCACACTAGCGGGATCCTGCGTACAGCAAGCGGTACGTGTACCACACTTTGAGATTGACAGAACAACCCGAAGCGTGCGGTATCTCAAAACATTTGCACAAAACTGTTTGTGTGTGTCAATGGCCTACACAAGGCCTCAGGCCAACATTGCGCTTTAAATGCAAAGCTCGAATTGACAGCAATGTGAGGCGACACGTCCTGAACGTGTAACCCACCTCGAGGGGGTGGTCCCCCCCACCCATTCAGAGATGCCGTGGGAGCCGTTACGTAATCCTACGCTCAGCCGGACGCTGTAAACAAGCATCAGAGCGTTTAGACGCTTGACCGCACACTTCCCTCCACTGGCAACCACTCATGCAGGAGACCCCCACGCCCCCTTTTAGATGGTAAGGGGAGGAGAAAGAGGATGGGTGGGCGGTCAACCAGCTGAGCGGTGTTGGGGAGAGAGTGGCCTAAAAAAAATCACAGTAAGGAATAGATTCCTTAACAGCGGTGACATGAAACATCTTCACAACAATAAAGTGGAAAAGCTGCCTCTATTTTACAGTGGTTGTATTGTACAGTGCCACTTAATCTGACTGTTAAGATTGCTAAAATGTCAGTTTAATGACTCTGTAAAGTGGATTCAGAGATTTGCCAGCGTGTGGGCTGGGGTTTTGCACTCAGAGAGCCTCGTCGACTGTGGGTTGCTCACACGCTACGGAGAGAGAAAGCGGAAGAGCGATGATCAAGTCAGACTTGTCAACCGCTGTATTGGACCAGGTGGAAGGAGGAGAAATAAAATACATAAAATTTAGACAAAAAGTCACTATTTTGAAGACTCATTTTTAGAGATCGGTGGATTTTTTTTAGGCCGATGCCGAATCTGATATTTGGCTGATCATTAGCTGATTAATTTAAAAAATATACAATGAATACAATAATGTATTTTATATGTTACATTAACACAACAATAAAGATAAGAATTACTTGCAGAATATTTCACTGTTTTACTAAACTTCTTTCATATTTACAAAAAAGAGAAAAATCACCCAATTTTGCAGAGGGGGGAGTTGGATGATGTTTGAATGCTATCATGTTTTTTTCCCTTTTGTTTTAATGTGTTCATGTACAAACAAAAAAAATGAACATCGGCAAAAAATCTGCAATTTCTATTCCAGCTATTTTTTTGCCCGTTTTTGCTGATTTTTGCCCGTTTTATAAGCCACAATATCAACCATTTAACCGGCCCTACTCATTGTATCCTCTTGGCCATTTTTTAATCATTCACATTTAGCAGGCTTGTCAACAACATTCGCCTCTGTGGGATGTCAAATTTAGACATTTATTTTCACTTTAAGCACCCACTGCCTGTACACCTAATAAATAATTGTTTTACTCTATTTTAGTTGTATACCACCGTGGGCAATTTACTGAAAAAAAAAAAGAAAAGAAGCTATGGGAGTGACATTCCGGGCTATTCCGCGGTTCCTATAAACAGCATCTATTGTTATAAATATCTCCAAATCCCCTGAAAACTTCCCCTTTCCTCTCGCCTTTCTTGTGAGAACGAAAATAAACCCCGACGGTTAGTCATCCTTCCAAGAGCAACGCCGCCACTTTCCTACTACTTCAGAGTCACACCGCCGCACCTTTCGCAGCTTTACTTCCTGTCCACGCGGCGCCATCACATCCTACGGCGATGGGACAATGTGACTCCCGGACTTAACATTTGTCCGGGAGTAACATTCAGGAAGCCGTTTGTCTCTTTATCGCAGACAATATTTACATCGCGTGACCTCGCCGCTTGAGTCGGTGAGTCAGGAGCAATTCCTTCAATGGTGTCATAATAATAACCCAGATGGAATGGACAAGCATTACTGGAAACACGTGCCCACATCTGGAAGAATACGCCTGGAAAAGCAAACTGTCATGGGTCAGGCTATTCATATGCAGAGGTCAAACATTCAAAAATTTGAAAGATTGCCAATACTGTATGTGAAATGGTTTATTTTAAATAATAAAACAATAAATGATATGCATTTATCATTAGATTTCTCTATTAATTTATTTGTCAAAATATTAGAACTAATAAATCAACTCCCCAATTTTTCAAGCCAGAACATGTGTTTATAATATGTACAGCAGAGGTGCCCAAGTCTGGTTCTTGAGATCAGAATCGATATCAGGCTTCTGCAAAGCTTGCTGATGGTATGTTGGAGGAGGTAGACAGGAAAAAAAACGGACTTGGGCACACCTGTTCAGTAATTCTTGGGCGTCAAGGGATCCCTGTGCAACAGTGATTCTCAGTGTGCTACACCGGCTCCCTCTGGTGGTACACAAACGAATCACAGTTTAAATACTGTTCAGTTGTACAGTATTCGATTAGTACGCTACATTGGCATTAAATCTCTGAAATATATTATTTTAACACCATCAGATTTAAAAAAACTCAAAACAGATCAAATAAAACAAAATTAAAAAATGATATCTACTGAAAATAAAATAACATGAAATTAATCCCCCCCAAAAAATTAAAACGGAGATAACTATCCATCCATCCATCCATCCATCCATCCATCCATCTTCTAATCCACTTATCCTCACTAGGGTCTGCTGAAGCCTATCCCAGCTGTCTTCGGGCAGCAGGCGGGGTATACATCCTGAACTGCTTCCCAGCCAATCGCAAGGCACACATAGACGAACAACCATCAACGCTCACCTTACACTCACACCTGGGTACAATTTAGAGTGGCCAATCAAGGTCTTTGGAATGTGGGAGGAAACCGGAGTACCCGGAGAAAACCCACGCAGGCACGGGGTGAACATGCAAACTCCAAACAGGGAGGCCGGAGATGGAATCGAACCCGGTACCTCTGCACTGTGGGGCCGACGTGCTATAAACCAGTTGTCCACCATGCCGCCCTGAGATAACTAAATCTAAAGCAAAAAAAGGTTGTCTACCCCTCCACAGTCTCCCACACATGCATATACGCATGCGCTCATTCACACACTCACACACACACACACACACACACACACACACACACACACACACACACACACACACACACACACACACACACACACACACACACACACGCACACTCTAGCGAGGTACAAAGTAGTAGTGGTCGTAGGTCATAGGCCAAAGTGAACCAGGATTTGTTTACTTCCTGGAGAGACGGGTGTCCTACTTTTCCGTCCCGGGACAATCTGCCCATTGTGCAGGCCTGCAGGCATACACCACATTGGCCTCTGCCTGCATATTAAGAACACGGACGCTGTACTGTACTTCACACGCTAAGCAAAGTGTATAGTGATACCCTGACATACAAGTTTGATTTGTTCTTAGCGCAAGCTCAAAAGCAAATTTACTCAGCATATCTACTCAGTTTTTCCCCACTGAAATCAACTGAAATGCCGAGAATCTGTTCTACTATTGTTTCCAAAAAAGATAAATATTATACAGTATTGTAAAATGTGAATTCAAAAATAAATAATAAAAGCAGCGTATCTGAAACGCGATTAGATTATTTTTCAAAACAGTTCATCCCCCTCTTACTCCTCCGAACAAAATGAGAAAACATTCCAAAGAGTCCAAAGATGAGAGGCTTGGGACTTGATTGGGGGGGGTGCTCAGGGTGGAGTGGGGGTTGTCAGATTAGACCACCTGTTGCACCACGAGGCGCACAAACACACTCATTCTTCTCCTTTATCCTGCCCTCTCGCACATTTGTCCACATTCTCTCTCACCTACTCGGACAGTTGTAACTCATTAGGCGCTTCTCGACACTGCTCACGCTCACCCTCGAGTGATCCTGCGTTGTGAAACACTACATTGTGCATGGGTCACAATCATACTGGGGTATGGAGACAGAGCAAGTGAACTCGTCTTGTAATCTTGCTGTTTTGAACACTCCTGTTAGTGTGTTTCTTTTGTACAATTTGGTGCAGATAGTGTCAAACTGTATTGAAAAACAGGTCCTAATCTGGTGCTAAACCAATGTTAAACTAGTTCTATACTACTTCAATGGGCTAGGTAAGACTTGTGAGAAACTAGTCTGACAGAGGTAGTAAAGTGTTGCGTATTCGGGTGCTAAACTAGTTTCATTCCAACGAGTGAAAAACTGTTGCTAAACAAGTGTTGAACTAGTACTAAACCGGTGCCAATCTGGAGCTAAACCAGTAGCAAAGTAGAGTAAAACCAGCGAGAAACTAGAGTGGAACTGGTGGGAAACCGGAGCTTACCTTCTATCAAACTAGTATGAAACTAATGCGACACTGCTTCTAAACTCGCAGGGAACTAGCATAAACTAGTGGTAAAACTGTGCCAATGTTAAACTGCTTCGAAACAAGTGCCGTACTCATGCTGAACATGTGTTAAACTGATGCTAATTCGGTGTTAAAACTAGCGCCAGACTAATCTTAAACTAGTGACAAATTGCTATATTAAACTATAAACTATATTAAACCCGTGTGTGTGTGTGTGTGTGTGTGTGTGTGTGTGTGTGTGTGTGTGTGTGTGTGTGTGTGTGTGTGTTTGTGTGTACGGGGGCACGTGCCATTTTTTTCCTCAATCCTGCTGATGACAACAAACAGCTAACAGTGCAAAAATACAATGCGGTCATGAAATTAATGCTAACTTTGTTGCTTTTGGTGGCGTAAACAAGCCAAGAGAGTTAACAGTTGCCATTCAAATGACTACATGACAATAAATGCCTCTCCTTCCTGAAATGCAAGAGTCGCTCTCTCATTCCGCACATAGTCAGGCCGTCCAGGTCGACCTTAATAACTATTGACCGAAAAACTGCGCTTGACCCTAAGCAATGTTGACGTTTCAATCATTCCTTTGGCCGGTGCTCCTTTCCACCCCGCTTCGATCCAGAAGGATGTGGCAGAAAGAGGGCGCCGGCCCTAATTCTGTGCCGGCCCGTTGTACTACTTCCCACATTTGCTCTAACTTAGCTTAGCACAGACGCTACTGTCCAGCTAAACCAGTGCCAAAAACGTGCTAGCTAACTTGTGCCAAACCATATTTCGACATCTCTGATGATGCAAGGTGTGGTTTACTACCACAGTATAGCCGTAGCTCGGCTAACCAGTTGGTTTCCATGTGCACCTGCGGGAGTTTTGCCTGGATAATGTTTACTCTCATGTCACTGAGTATGTTTGTACTTGTGAGTCGTCTTCAACATGCACACCCACAGAAAAGGGAAACACAAGGCAAGGATAAACCTTGAGCGGACTTGCTGCTAAACAACAATCATAATTCTGAGTCACATGACTCACAGGAAGCGGCGTAACCATATTCGGCATAACCATATTTGGCCATGACGTCACTATTCTGCACTCGGATGACAGCAGTCAGCAACTTATAAATAGCGTTTAGCTTCCTGTCGCTATATTGTCCTGTAAGCTACACCACTATTGTTTTGTTGGCAATCGAAACAACTGGACACCATTTTAGTTATATCTGCACGAGCTAGTACATGCATAGAAAAGTTTTAAAAATAATAATAATAACCTTTCACGATGCTGGGACCAATCAATTAGTTGTGTCTGAGGAATCCGACGATTTCAGACTGCCCTTGAGACAATACCTGACCCTGACCCCTTGGGTAGATAGACAGACTCACTCCAAACAGCAGTTTGCAGCATTGGCTCGATAGTGTAAAGTGCATTAAAATATCATAAACATTCTAAATGAAAATGCATTGGCTGATGCAGCACATGGTATAGTAAATAAAAAATATGTAACACTATAAAGGGTGCACTGACAGATTCAAGATATACCATATTTTTGTCTGATTGTTTTGACACATTTTTTCAAAGTTACAGCTGAAAAAAAATCATTAAGATTCTGTCATATTTTACAGATGCAGTCCAGTGAATATTTTTTTCTGTTTGTTTTGCAGAAAGATTAAAAAAATAAAAATATGTGCAACAAATGCACAATTGGACAGCAAAAAATATAGATTTTTTTTTTTTTTTTTTTTTACAAGAAGTGCATTCACTATTTCACATTAAAATGATGACACATCCATTCCGGGGGGGACAGCAAAAACTACCGGTATAATAAACATTCTGCAGCACTATATTGCATTAGCGTGTACATATTTACCTCATAAACCGACCAGTGATTGTGTAGACGTGTTAGACTCATTCATAACACACGGGCGAGCATCATTTGATGACATCATCTCTACTTCTGCCATGTGAGGCTTACGGGGCAGGTTAAGACACGGGTGGGACCACCGGCATGAACCGAAGGGCCGTGCCAGGGCGTGTCCACCACACTGGGCGGGATGCGGGATGAGGTCACGGGATGCACACACTTGTTTGAACAACTACGGAGGTTGCATTACCTCTCTAAGGGACGTCAGAGGAAGGAATGGCAGCAAAGTGGCGTTGTCATTCAAGCAATGAGATGGAACCCCTTCCCTTTCCTCGCATTGCATCCTCACCTGCTCCATGATTTCAGCGCGCCATGACGGCTCCCCACGCTCCCGGGAGCCTTCTTCTTTCCCGTGCGGTATTCCCAACCAGTCTCCTCTTCGTCTTATCCGCGGTTTGTCCCGTTTCCAGATGGGAATCCTTGCCACCGAAAAAAATGACTCCCGCTCTCTTCCGTCGTACACACACACACATTGCTGTTCGTGCCTTTCCTTTGGCTCCTTCCCCCCCTCCCCCTTTCCCGCTGCAGAGGGTTAGGGCAGCCAATCAGAGGGAAGCAGCGGGAAGGGCGGCCGCCACCTGATTGGCCTGTGCCCGAGTTGTGACTCCCGCTCCAGCTGTCCCGCTCATGCTTCCCTAAAAACCTCTGTTGCCATTGACAACAGAAACCAACACGCTATTGGATAAATTTACAAGCCCCGCCGCCTTTTTCGAGAAGGGGAGGAGGGAATCCTTTGAGAGGGGCATGTTGGGACATGCAGTCTCTTGTATAGCGGCTCGGCCATTATTAGTGAGCGCAGGGGGGAAAGTCACACATCCTTCCCAGGGAAACTCCCACGAAGCAAATAACAGGAACTCCACAAGTGAAGGCTGGAGTAGGACGGCGCGCACACACACACGTAAATAAACTTTCCAAGATGGATTGCAACGTAAATCAAGGACGCCCAGTGTTACCAAAAAAGCACCACATCTACCACACGATTTTCATTAGAATCATCTTTATTGAACACAAAATCTCTGATTAATAGTATTATGACAACAAATAAAGTTTGGTGGTAACTGAGTCTTCATGCGTGTGTGAAACTGGTAATTTAATAAGTGAGTTTTAAACGACCGTATACGCTTCACCGAGAGGCTTCCAACCCGTATTGTGTTGATTCGCCACAAAACATGATGGACTAATTTAATCATTCGGGAGAGTCCATCTGTCAGCTTCTGCATGAAGAGGCCTTCATGGTCCTCCCAATGGTTGTTATCACTGCTACAGACGAACAGGTCCATTTACTTCACACGTCACCTGACAACAAATATTATTTGGACATATTTCATATAGTAACACGTTTTTTTGTACACACAAAAAAACACAGGTAGTGTTTTAGGGTACAATCGGCAAAAATGTTCAGATTTACGTAATGCTGGTAAACGCAACCTCACCCTCGTCCGGGATGGAGGCATCCCAGATGCAAAGCAATGGCGCCTCCTCCTCTTGTTCCTTTTTGTCGTCCTCCACGGGACCGCCATCATCCTCACAGCATGTAAATGATGTAGGACAGAAAGACTAGGCCCATGATGGCAAAGAACATTAACACCATAATGTCCACCATGATTGCGATGACGACAAATTGGGCAGCGAGAAGCGTAGCGACCTGGGCGGGAGCAGAAGACTTCGGCTACAGTCGGAAGACTTCGGAAATGGTCAAATAGAAATATCAACACGGATTTTTTTGCAATGTTAAGCATTGAATTAAGTCAATCAACAGCAGTACTGTATTTCAAAATTAAAAATTTCGACTTGTTTATTTAATGTTTTAATATCGTTTAAGAGCCTCTTTACGTTTGGTTGGCTATAAACGAATAATAAGGATTTTATGGTCGACACCTGGCAGAACAAACATGGGGAAAAGTAAATGTTCTACAAAACTGCATTTTAACAGCCTTCGAATCAGTTTCAACGAACGTGTGCTTGATTACTAAAACCACAAAGCTATGATGATTTATCAAATATTATTACACATTTAAATGCTTATTTTATGATGGATAAACGGTAAAACACCGCTGTCGTGTAATTGCAGGTTAACTGCGGCAGGTGGCGACAAAGAAACGTAATATATTTCCCCAGAGAAGAAAACTTGTTATTGTTGTTATTGTACTGTTATTGATTTGATAGTTCTGGGGCAACAATGTCACCGTTTGAATGTGCTTGTGAGACTTTGCCCATTGTGTGGGATGTGGAACAATGAAATTGAAAAAAAACACTCGGATATTTTTCTAAACTTCTTGAATTGAGCAGTTTTTTTTCTTTTTTTCCCCCTCCTACAGATTTAGAAGAGCTCACGAGGAACAGATGCTGCTGCCACGAGTTAAAAAAATGCTACTTGGAACATATGAGGGTAAATAATTTGGGGTATTGTTAAGAAATGAGCTCTAAAATAGTGTGTTGCATTTATGTTATATCGCAGTGTTCCTTGAATTCTTTGATGCTTTGTAATGAAGTCCCTTAATTCTTACACACTGTCAGAGGGAGGTTGTATGTACAGTAGTTTGTAAAGATGGCGCCCGAGTAGGCAGCCGTCGGCAAGTGCTCTTCAAGAGCCTTGCTTTTTTTGTTCTTTTTTGTAGTTTTTGTCTTTTTGTTTTGTCACATGTTTGTTGTTTCGTCGTGTGGACCTGATGTGGATGGTTTCAGCGTTTTTTGGCCATGACATTCGTCAAAGGACAAGAATCTGTGCTTGGTGGTGGCGCCTTCTCGGCAGCACGCCTGTACCAGCACAGATTTTGATTTGGAGGAATGTCGGCGCTGTCGGTGCTGGACAGCCTCGGGGCGCTTGTGTTTTTTGCGCCTGTAATGGGCAGCATTTTCACAGCCTCCGTTTTGTTCAGTGGAGACGTCGGCGCTGTTGCACAGTCTGCGTTGGTGCGGCTGGATGGATAACTGCTGAAGTTGAGGATGAGGAGAGAGGAGCGTCGGCTTCTGCGCCGATGCGTATTTGGAACTGAGAGTCACCGCTTGGAATTGGAATGGATTTACATGGGACAGGAGAAGTGAACCAATCTCTTTTTTCGTCAATGGATGCTACAGCTTCTTGTTGACTTTGAAACTTAGCTTGTAGCCGACGTGTGCACATTTTGAGCATGACGTCTCTGATCCACTGGTGAAAGGACACTTTGATTCTCTCCTCTTTCATCTCAAACTGCTTTAACAACAAAGCGTATGAGGGGAAAAGTGGTTAGGACTGCACGACTGTCCGTGTTTTATGTTATGTGTTGTGTTCATTATTTTACTTTTTGTTCGTGTTTTATGTTGTGTGTTGTATTTATTATTTTACTTTATGTTAACTGCTTTGTTAAGCGCTTTGTTACAGCTACCGCTGTTGTGAAAGCGCTATATAAATCAGCATGTATTGTATTGTATTGTAGTTATTCCTCCGTCACAATGGAAACTTGTTGATCCTGGAAACAGTCTGTGTTTAGAAGTGATACTACTGCTGCTGAGTACCACTCTGCCAATGGGTTATGGGCCCAGAACCCAACAGAAGCCAGGACTCAACAGGAATATTGGAAGCTGTAACGTACCAAGATTCTGGTGAGCATAACTCCGACTAATGCGAAGGCTAGCGCAATGAGTCGACAAATTACTGAGATGTGTAGCCCCTGAAGTAGACTCGTTTTTGACGGAGATAAGAAAAACTATCAATTGTGAGAGGCTACGTTTTTAGTAGGAGTTGGTGACCCCTGGTCTAAACGATCAGATTTTTGAAAATATGAGGAGGAATAGCCAAAATGTGCATACAATTTGGTGAAATGCAGTGGGAAATGTGTTTCACCTGCTCTCAAATAGGGTGTTGTAACTTATTTCATGCATGTTTGTTAAATAACAGTGTCCCTTTGATTATTTATTGCTTTATAATTAAGTTCTAGTTTCACATTTACGGTAGACTGGCGGGTCATATGTGCCGGTAGTTGTTCTCCTGTCATTATAGCAATATTTTAACAGTTTATTGACCCTGTAAATAGTCGGACGCAATACTTCTGCTGCATAGTAGTACTAGTCTGAAAACGGTTATCCTATACACTAGATGTTCTAGGAACCCATAAATTCTGAACGCGAGCAAAACAATGCTAACCAATTTATGCAATTTTATATGCGTAGGGACTCAAACGTTTATAGGTGGAGTGAGCCAAACAGTCTTGAGAAAAATGACTTTTATTGAATCTGCAGAATCCTCAAGTACAGTTTTAAGTGCTGACAGGAGATGATATCAGGTCCTAACATCCGACAATGTCATGTACTTTGTGGCAATATGCATATGCTCTTTATTCCTTTAAAAAAATCATAAAATTATATTTAAAAACAAAACATGGAGCTGCACAAAACTGGTCTGCAAACTTACACCTGTGGGATTACGAGATTCCTAATATGGCGTGTACATATACCGGTAAATTGGAATGACGAGAAGCATGGAATGATGGGTCAGAAGCACAGACGGTGAAGGCTTGGTAGAGGCGAGGACGGATAACTTGGACGAGAGAAAGCGGAAGAGGGCCCCCCCCCCCCAAAAAATGTAATCATGAGTCAGGAATGACATTTGATTCCATCCAAAACGGCAAATTGTCAAACACCATCGAACGTCTAATCTGAGCAAAAATTTAAAACAGCAGTCATTTAAGTCTCAAAAAATGTTTTAACACCCTAATTTAAAAAAACAATCCTATTACTCCCTCTGACCATATTATAAAACATGCCCTCATCGCAGTGTGTTTGATTAAGAATACTTTCAGAGATGAAGTACACAGAAAAACAGTTGTCAAAGTGCTACGTAAAGCCTGACGGATGGATCTCACAACCAATCAAAGCCTATGTCAAAGAACAAATAACATGTCGGCATGCATTTGATTGCGCAACCAAATGCATGCCGATGCTTTATTTGTTCTCAGACTTTTTTTTTTAAATGACAACCCTCAGCCGCAATGTTGGGTTTGAGAATGAGGATAGAGTTTAATCGGAAAATACATACACAGAAAAATGGTTATTGTACTGCTACACTAGCCTGGCGCTAGCTGCGAGGCAATTAGTTTCAAGGACTTTCCGACGTAGCGTAGGTCACCAGAAATGTGATAATTCAGGAAACCAAAATTGTGATCTACTCTTCCCCTGTCACAGTGCATGTTTTGAGCATGGGGAAGTAGTTGTGTAAATGGTTGCAAAAAAAAAAAAATGCTGTCATAATGCTACGCTAGCTTGACAGACTGACTTGCCAACATCTCAAACGCTAGTTGACTCCTGACTGGTTGAAAGTGACATTTTTGGGGACAGTTTGTATTTTCGGCTGTCATAGTGCTACGCTAGCTTGACAGACTGGCCTTTGAACAAATGAAACGCTAGCTGACATGCTACGAGTTACATTTTACCTTATTAGCTACAAGTAACACATTTTTGTGAGTTGGTATTAATAGTCATTGTGGTGCGATGCTTGCTTGGCGGACAGACTTATTGACCAGTGAAATGCTAGCTGAAGAGTTACTAGTGACATTTTTGTGACCAAGTTCATATTGGTCGTTTTATGCTAGCTTGACATAGCGATTTTACTGACCTACCAACCCGTTAATTTAAACACGAGCCGAGTTTGCTGTCCCTGACGGCCAAGTTTCTATGCTGACCAGTAGGAGGCTGTGCATGCTTAAAATGTTCTAGTCTAAAAACATGAATTTGACTGATAAAATTAAGACCCCCCACGATTCCTTTTGCCACCATCACACACATAGAAGAACATTTCCTGACGCACCATGACGTCTATTATGACACAATTGTACAAATGTCAACTAGCTATGTCGTGAGAGCAATGCCAGCAAACTGCACCCCCAAATCAATCACACCCCATTGTCAGAGACTGGTCACACCGATAAATGGTCATAACTACAAATCCAACTAATCATACGCTTGCTGTCAGTTTTCGGGCACCCCATTGATATTAGCTGTTAGCATTCCGCTCACTCCATCACTGCTCCCTTATCCAACTCCCACTACCTTTTTTTTGTTTGTTTTTTTGGTTTACATTTTATATAAACTCCTCCACCTTCAGAAATTGCGTTGCTGGTTTATTCATTTAATACACTTGACAAATTTTCCTGTTCAAAATAAGCATTTTACAATCACAACAACAAAAAAGGCAAAAAAAGAGAAAAGAAAAACAAGCACGAGATAGAAGTGGGTTGGTAAATAAGTCAAAGACATTAATTCACATCTCACAGGAAAATAAAGATTGGAATGTTGTAGCGGTGGAATAAAAAGTTTTAAAAGGTGCCACAATACAGTTGTGCTGTGTTTGCTAATTTTGTAGCAGGGGGTGGGGGGATGTCGCATCATGGAAAACAGAAGTCAGGTGTCTAACATTTTGTTTGTGTGTGTAGGACTTCCCCATCTTAGCCCTGATCCCTTTTGTGTCTGCCCGACACCAAAACAAAAAAAAATAAACTAATGACAACAGCAGGAGCTCAGGATTCCAGTTGAACAACATTACCCAAAATGCAGTGCGTCACATCAGATCTATAAATACATTAAGACTGAAACGCTGTTAGGACGGACAGCTGGCTGATCCGAGGGTTCAGAGATCAAAGTAATGCACAAATGTACAAGTATTCCAGCAACTGAGATTAAATTTATCTTCCAGTCTTGCGGAGGAAACACACGCAACACAAATAAAACACCATCTGTGCGCAATGATTTAGAGACTTTCCATAAATTTTTTTCCTTGCATTTTGCTTCATGTTGCGCTGGGGGGGAATGTTAAGTGCTATCGCCAGGATTGAGCTGACTCCCGTACCGCGATGAAGGGGAAGGATGATGAGCGACATCCAAAGAGACAAACATCAGCACAGAGACAGAAAAAATTTAAGACAGAAGGCTTGAGGTTAGCGAGCTGAACAGCGAGAAAGGGATCGGCGAAGTGGGGAGCAAATCAAGAGAAGCGGCATTTAAGATGACATGGCACTGGGCTTTTTTTTCTTTTTTAAACTCCTTTCCTTCCTTTTCTCTACCTCTTCTTTCTCCTTTCTTCCTCTTTCTCTCAAATTGCCTCCACGTAGTTGGCGGGCAGCATCCCTTGCTGGTTGGTGCGCTCCACGCGGCCGTACATCCAGCCCTCGTCGATCTGCTGCACGTCCACGATCACGTCGCCGTCAATGAAGGAGACCTCGTCTTCATCGGCAGCGGCATAGTCGTACACCGCCCGGTACCGTTTCTGTGGACCAAGAAACACTTGGTTCAGACACTTTATGGCATTTACAGGAAAACTTTAGCTTGGGCGCCAGTGCATCAGAGTGTTTGGTCCAAGGGTGAGGGAAGACTTACCCCGGCGCTTGGAGGCGGCGCGGCAGCCGCCGGACGCACAGGCTGAGGAGCAGGGTCATAGTGGTAGTTCTCAGATGCGGCAGAGGGCTGGTAAGCTGCGGCTAAAAACACAATTGTTTGACAAAATGTCCGTTAAGTGTCAAGTGAGAGAAGGTTGCGATAGACACTCCGATGAATGGCGTCTGGTTTTGTAGCAGGACTACCTGATGGAGGGTTGCCTGGATGCTGTTGTTGGTGAATCCTGGTCTTCTCAAAGTCCTCCTGGAGGTGTGGAGTCTTGCTCTTCTCAAACTCCTCATGGTACTTGATCTAAAAATAATGGAGGAAAAAATAAAATTGAACAATTACATTCAACAGTCACCAATTCGCAAATCACCAGTTGTGAACAACCAGAGCTTCCTGCGCCCCAAAAACCAAATGTTTTTATGAAAGAAAAATACATGTAATCTTTATACAATAATTTAAATATAATGTTTATACATTAATTTATATTAATGTAAAAAGATTACATTCATCATTTTGGTGATGTTTAATTTGCACATTTCATTGTTGTATTTTCATGCTTTCATGGGAAAAAAAAAATTCAATCCATGGTACAAAACTGAATTTCACTTTATAACCACGAGGGGGCTCCCACTCGCAGAACGCAGGCAGGGGAGATGGGTGTGGGACCTTCACTGAGTGCAGTAACACCTCCAACCTCCAGACGCTGACAGGATGTGACATCTCGCCTGGCAGGAAACCGGGGCGTGTGTCATTGCCTAGCAACCGCCGCTGACACACTGGCGCAAGCAGGTGAGATGGAGCGAGAGGAGTGCGAAGGGGATGTCCACCGACTAGAGCAGACCCCCTGCCCCTCCCAGACTTTTTGTGTGGTCAATTTGAAAAAAAGACAACGTCTCACTGATGAAACTAGCCTTCCATGAATAGAGGCCTGTCAACAGACTGACTCACAGCACCCCCGGGTCAAGATTTATGACCCAGCTCTCAGACGCTATCAAAGGGTCCACTGTGCTTGGCGGTGGCGGCGAGGAGTCCATTTGCGGTGGTGAGGACAGCAGGCCAAGTGATGGGGGGGAACAATGCTCTCAAGTGCTATATATGCTGCTGCGCGAAAGGTAGATTATGATTTTGTTGTTTTGAGGAGCCGTCTGAACGGATGACTGGGATTAACAGGAAGTGGCCTGTGCTTCTCAGCGGTGGGAAGGGAAGACAATAGAAGAAGCACAAGATGGCAGAGTTTGTGATAGGACGAGCTGGGAGTGATTACAAGCAGATGTGGCGCCTCAATCTCGGCTCGTGTGGCTTTTGTGTGACGTGTCATGTACCGGTACCTTTTGCCTTGGCCATTAGCCGTCAGCCTCCACTTCTGACTGACATTACAAGTCGGGAGCTATGTGCGATTCCCGTGGGAATAGTCTGTGGCGGAAATGTGTGTGTGTGTGTGTGCATGAGCTCGTCTTTCTACTTCACTGCTCTTATTTGAAGGCTAATTAATGGCTCTTGATGTGGGGCACTGAGTGGGGAAAAAAATATCTCACTGATGAAAAAGTACTACAGTGAAACCTAACTTTTCACAGTTGGTGATCAAGTCCCAACGCAAATAGAAAAATAATGTGCAAGTCCCACCCATGAAATTTTTTATAATGCTCATTCCTATATTAACTCATTCACTCCCAAAGACGTTTTTATATGTCATTTCAGACTTGGTTTAGAATAGGCTGGTACTGAATGAGTTAATAGTTGAAAGTAGTCTTGAGTGGGGCACTTAGTGAACACGTTTTTAAGCAGCTCTCTTACAAGCTGATTAGTTGCTTTGCCAAAGCGATCCAAGACCTTTCTTTGCATCATCTTGATAAGTTTACCACCCTGCTTTCTTTTGAAGGGGGCTCATAAAAAAACAAACAAATATTTATGAACTGGTGACTAGGTGATGGCAATGAGCAGTGACGAACAGATTAGCTAGCCTGAGCTAACGTTCACACAACTGCCGCTTGCCACTCCAGGAAGCTCGGGTGTGAGTGGGCATACGCCACGGTGAGAAAACGGAACGTGTTAGGATGGGGGGGAATAAAGAGAAAGAAAAAAAAATGGGAAAATGGGAATCCTGGACACTTACATTGCTGATTTGGTCCTGTGATTTCTTGAGTCTCTGCAGCTCTGGCGTGTCTGTGACCACGGTGAAGGATTTCCCTCTATTCTTTTCGAAATCCTCCTTGTAGAGAACCTAAGCAGAAAACCCCCCCTCAAATCATTAGTTAATAAATCAGACAGAAATTAAATTAATTGCGGAAACTGACGTGCGTGCGCGCGCAGCAGCAAGACAAATCCAACAACATTATTCAGAGCCACTGACCTACATTCTTCATTGTAAACTCTTTGAACAACCCAGGGGAATGGGATGTTTCTCCTCCAAGCAAATGTATTTGATTTCTAGAAACTGGGGACTTTGGGATGACTGGGCTGAAATGTTTAGCATGAAATCAAATCGGCAACCATGTGACAATGGCTGGGCACAGGGTGTTTTGCTTGGTCTTCTGTGGTAACACTCACTTCCTGTTCAGTGGGGGGTGACGGCCATAGGTGGAAACCATATATGGGCACGAGGTGTTTTTTTTTTCCAGTCATGACTTGGCGGGTAAGGTTCTGAGGTTTTTTTTTTTTTTAAACTGATGCATGGCACTCTCTTCACCTGCCCAACATGTGTTGTGATTCAATGTTTACCGACTGCACGGCAATGTAAACCATGAGAATTAATTTGCCTGTCGTCTGTTTTTGGTTATCTTTTAAATATTTATTTTTGGTCAATGTCTCTGGCTCTCGCTCTCTTCCAATCACATTGCTGCTTTCTTTCCACACCCCCTTCCCACCGTGGCCCCTTTGTGCGCCTTCATTCATATTTCACTGCATATGTATGAATCTCCCCTCGCCCGGGAGATCTTTCGTCTTCACTCGGTGGATGTTACAGTTCCTCTTTCAGCCAGGCTCCTCCCTCCCCTTTTTGACGCTCAACACCAAAGCCCTGCTGTCTTTCTTCCTCTTTTTTTCTCTCTTCAGCCTCCTCCTTTTTATTTTTCTTCCTTGCAAAGTCTCATAATGAGCTGTGATAGCTTCCATAGCACTAATGTTCCCATAGCAATGGTGTCAGAGCACACGAGCGTCCCCAAATAAACCGTTTTATTCAGTTTCGTGAACGACAAAACACAAGATGACTCACTGTTATTTCTGAATAACGGGCAATTGCTGTTGATGCGTGACTGAAGAGTAAATGGAGCAAAATGTTAATGAGTGCATTTGAAAAAAAATCCCAATTTACATATTTTAATTGATCATTTTACTCGTGAAATTACTTCCTGTTCCCCGTCGTACATCACAATCGTCCTGTGCTGATATAGGCTTGATTCTATGCTCCAACATTTCTCTTAATGCAGTGGTTTGTGGGTCCGGGTAGTACAGTGTTTGCACATCCGTCTCACAGTTTTGCAGATCAAATTTTCCATAGGTGTGAATATTTGTTTGTCTTCATGTGCTGCCCAGTCAGCAGCGAGAGGCTTCGGCTAACCCGCGACCCTACTGAGGACAAGCAGGATAGAAAATGGAGGACTTTAAAGCGAATCTCCACTATTCACAGAGGATACGGACAAAGTACTGCCATGTTTTAGTTTGTATTAGTTTAGGGTTTTTTTTGGTTTTTTTTTAAAGATATGTATTTGTGGCATGAAAGAAAGAAAAAAAAAGAACCAAATATTGTGTAATTTTGTCAACTACAATTCTCAGATGACTGTTTGACCTTTCCAAATTCCGAACCAGGCGAATAGTTCACACTATATGCATGTTGGCGTGCACGGACTGGAATGAGGTTGCATGAATAAAAACACCATCTGTCACTCAGCCCGTCAGCTATTGTGCTCTTCACCCCAATACTCCAAATCCCCCCGCCCCTTCCCTTTAACATGCCGTCTAATCTGTTGTGTTGACACACTCAAATAAAACAAACAAAAATAAAAACACTTCTTTCACAAAACCCTTTTGACTTGATATGATCAGCAGGCAGCCAAAGCGGGAGCAAGAATTTGCCGGGCCATTTCAATTCCCTTTTTGGAGCCATTTTATATGACAACACATGACCTGGTTAAGTCTGGATGGAAACAGTGGGTCCATGTATCGGTATTAAAACAGCGAGCTGTGATTTCTCGGTTCAAACCGAATACGGCTGCCAGTGACTAATCCACCAAGCCAGGTTGGAACATTTGTTGGAAGTGATACGATATTGGAGTCAGGAATCAGTTTCACAGAAGGAAGTGGCCTTTAGCATCCCGCTCAAGAGAGTGGTCCTTTGAGGGTGGACTCGAGTGCGGCTTTTCGCTGTGTGTTCCCCACAGTTGGAATTGGGACTTGGCCGTACCTGGCTCTGCATCTTGCTCTGCTGTTTGAGACGGATGTTCTCTGGAGTGTCAGCCACGCAGGTGAAGTTTGCCCTGGGGTAGTGTCTGCAAAACATACAAAAAAAAACATACTCAACACTTAAACGGGGAGCAGCCTTTGGGCACCCCCCCACCCCAAAACTGCGGGGCATTTGTTATTCACAGCGGTCATCAAGTTGAGTTAGGAGCCTCCGAAGACCGAAGGCGTGTGTGCATAACACACAATGTGGCGTCAGGGGGGAGCGAAGGTAGCCAGAGAGAGAGTGAGTGAGGCTTTTGTGTGTGTTTTGGGGGTAATGGGAACCTCAAGGTTGCAGTGTTGTGGACGAGAGCCATATAGCAGGTATGTGGAGGGGGGTGAGATGCAGGGAACACAGAAGCAGGCACATTCATGGGCGATGTAGCAATGAAAGAAACAGCATGTGACATGCGTATTAACGCTCACAGTACCAGGGAGACTGAAAAAACATTCCGCGTTGCACGGGACCGTCAAAAGACAATATTTGCAGGGAACAAGAATGCAGCATAACCCGAATAATGTCTCCTGTAGTTTTTAGTAGGTGCTCTTTTATCCAAAAGGAGACTGAGGGCGCCATCGTAGCGGAAGGTAAGTAAAGAGTAGCTTTGTGGTCACCAAAATGGCAGCTCAGCTGAGTCTTAAGTTCAAATGGCAGACGCGCATTGAACTGACTACAACTCCCCGAATGCCTCAGGGGTTTTTGGGTGACCTGAAATATATGGTCTCACTCACTGCACTGGCGGCGGGAAGCCCATTTAAGCCGCCTGTTTACAGCTTCCTTGACAACACGTTCCAAAGAAAATCCGCTGTAATGAAGGACTGCGTTGGCCATTTTTTTTAACAGGAAGACCTCTAAAATAGAAAACCGTGTGACCAGGAGACATTAGCATTTAAAAAATATTTATATTCTAATATGAACTACGGGACACATGCGCCATGCTCCTTTCTTTCATCTGGTACTCGGTAAACTAAGACGCATCGGGTTTTGTTGGAGGCACACATTTAGCTTGGTTATTTACATTTCCGCTGTATGCGCCACATGCATGAATCAGCACAGCGATTGAAAAGCGGCACTGGGGTTAAACAGTATGAGTCAGTGTTGCCTTGCACTGTCATCGCTGATGTGTCTTTGCCAACTGTCCTTGCACTAAAAGGGCCAGTCAACTGCTACACGCGCACAAAAATGCACATTGAGACACTGGAAAAGAGTGAGTGAGTGAGTGTGTGTGTGTGTGTGTGTGTGTGTGTGTATACACTCAACCATGCGTACGTTATGGCGCGGGTGAGTCACAGGAACGCTCATATGTCAGTCATATTGCGCAACCTAATAATGACTCACATTTAACTGGGTGGCACATGCACAAATGGCGAGCGCAAAAATGGCAGTTGGGAGGGGTAAAGGTTGTGTGCGTGTGTGTTGAGGTGGCTATGCTCGGCACACATGAGCACACGCACACATGATGGAGATGGTGACATACATGGAGCGGGAGACGCAGTATTCAACTGAACGCCTGGGAACAGCAAAGGGGAAAGAACATCCCACCCAACCCTCTTAAGGATCACCTTTAGAGATTTTTTTTTTCTGTGTACACTCCGCACCCCCCTAAAGTCAATCTAAGCATCTCCTGTGAATATCATGTTTAATCCGTGAAGAATCCACAGGAAAGAAATACAAATAGACAGAACATTCTAAATGTTTCACAAAAAGGGACAAATGTGACCATTTTTCCTCCTTTCTGATCAATGTCGGACAGATTGTCGAATGTCTTTGAAAGATCCTGTGTTGTGGGCCGAAGAGTATTTAACGTGCTTGACCTGCTCGTAAAACAATTGACAATCGTAAACGGTGAACTATAGGGTTGTGCCAAGGTACGACTTGATTTTGACCGGTTTTACGACAAACCGCATGAACGAGAAAGTATGAGCTACACAGCAGCGGGCCTAAGAACAAATCATCTAAACGAGTCTGGCGGGTCTGCAATGTCTGTTTTATTTGTACGACTCGCCACGTTTCCTCCTCCCCTTCACATAGTTGGAAGTAGCATTAGCGCTAGCCAGTTTTGCTCACTCCATATATATAGTATCTGTCGTCTGTATGCCTGCACCCCACTTGAGCAGCAGCGTGCAAGTGCAATTGAGATCATTCTTCAGTGGAAGGCTGGATGATACAGATGTTGTTTACGCTCAAGTGGACTGTTTTAAACAAATGGGAAGTGGCCAAATAAACACGCTCCGAAGGGTTTTGGCTTCTGCTCGTGCCAAATGAGACAAATGGAAGAGGGCGGAAGAAAATGTAAAAGGAGAAGCCAGACAAAAAAAATTGTCCATGCTAGAACAGGTGTTATATAAATCTTCAGCGTTTGACTGACAGGTGGTATATTAATACAAGTAAACAATATGTTGGGAGACTGAAAAAAAAGTTTATAACCCGAGGCAGGGCAAGTCAGAACTGAATTCTAATAGTAAGCTGTTACGCAGTCAGATGTGTTGATGGAGATGAGCGATAATTAGTAATCGAACCAGATCGTAATCCTCTGAATTGTAAAAGCAACAAATCAGCTCGCAAGAGATTCTCACGTTTTTTCCCGTCCTCGGTGACTATTTGTGGAACTCAGTCAAGTGGTACACAAATAGTAAACCTTAGAAGGGGAAGTCTATCCAAAAAGTTCTATGCAGCCCGACTCATCTAAACGCGGCATTCTGACTAATATTACATTTGTGGAATAAAATTCACCCATCCTTGTCCATCTCAGGCGGCGGACATTTTGCCACTTGCGGTTGACTGAAAATGACATAAAACTTGCTCCGGGAGCAACTCTGAGATGGACAAAAGCGGGTCGATTTTACTGCTTATCTCTTATTCCACAAAATTAATAATCAGAATGCTGTGCAGAGACTAATGGGGCTGCATAGAACATCATTGTAAAGAAATGTTGGGGGTTGACTACCCCCTGAAACAAAATTAACATAATACGAATATAGCAGAACGCACATGGACGACCACTGCGCTTGCTTCAGTGTGCCTGGGCCGGTGTGTATGTATCAGGCACACCAGCAGACGCGAGCAAAAGTGAACGGCGTCATTGTTAGCGCCATTAGCAACATCTGTGCCGCGCCTGTGCAACAGGCGGGCCAGACACGCGCTGGTTTGTTATAAGCTTCGCCATATGAGGCCGTGAGCATAGACGCTGACATTGTGCCGGCGTACTCCTGATTTTGGCCGGTGTTTTACGACAAAACGCATGAACTAGAAAGTATGAGCTACACAGAAGAGGGGCCTAAAGGAACAAATCATCCTTTGTTTGTTTGGTTCCTTGTCAGGTTACATTCAGTTTTATTAACTCATTCAATGCACGTGTATGTTTGCATGTGTACGTGCACGTGCGTCCCCCTCCGCCCTGCAATTTTGTGCGCCTGCACGTGTGTGTCGTCTCCACCCTGCAATTTATGCATGTTTTGTGTGTGATACAAAATGAAGCAATTGCCCTGATACAAGGGCATACGACATGTCTTGCACAGCATTCTGGTTTCACTTGGCGTGCTTTTGCAAAGGCACATCCGCTCTGGTGTGGCATTTGTATGAGGTAGACGATATTCGTGCACGCGCAGCCTCTTTTGATGGCTGCTTCTTACTTTTAGGTGGACAAAATTGTCCTGCTGCTTTCAGGAAACTCCTCTCCTTCGTCATGGTGGAAGATTTTCTTCCCCAAAAGCAATATTTATAGGGTTAATTGTTTTGATTTCTCCATCGGTACTGATTCAAATGCACTCTCCACTTATGACACGCGACTCCACAACTCCGCCCATGCAAACCCTTCTGCAAACCGGCGCATAAAGAAAAGAGGAAATGACGTATAAATACGTCATGAGTAGGCAGCCGTAGTGGGTTTTCAAGACATATTTATACACTGAACTAGGAAATAAAAGTTGTTCAATTGAAGCCCATTCCCAATCTTATAATAATGGCTGATTGTTAGCTGTAGTTACCACGAAAGTACAGCAATGGAAACGCAATTCAGAAATTGAATTCACTGGCCACAAAATGACTGTTGGATCAAATAAATGCAGAGAGAAGAACATCATTCTAAAGAGAGATTCCGCAGATTCCACATGGGGGATTTAGTGTGTTGCAGCATGAGTGAACAAGCTAGTTAGCGTCGTGTCCTCCTGTGTCACTTGAGAGGAATTTTAAGAATTTCCTTTGTTGACCCGCCCCAACCCACCAAATTCAGCCATTCCTTTCACTGGGGAGGGAGGCACTTTCCCACACCACATATTACTGGACTTTTTTGATCGGGGAGGGAGTGATAGAGTCCCAGACAAACAAGGGTGGAGAGAGGTGGGGGGGGGGGCCTAACGTTGGGTCACAACATGCACAAACACAGCGCATTTAAGAATTAAGACAACTTACGCATTGCAGTATGGTCTCTTCGCAAAACCTTTGTAATTCTTCATGTTTAGAGACATATTGCAGGTCTCGCAGCGGAAGCATCTCGAATGCCAGTACTGTCAGGAGACAAAAACAAAAAACCATGTCAATAAATCGGGGAAAATTTCCAAACAGGACAAGTGACAAAAGTCTGATTGTAAGCAAAGCTCACGAGCTGGTTATAGAGACAAAAGAAAGAGGGGAAAATATATAAACTATTTTCAAGAAAATTGCATGGTGGCTGTTTATAGCCGTCGAGGGGCAGGGCTGGCTGCTCTAAAAGCAACACAAAAATGTGCCTCATCTGTATATTTATCCTTCTAAACTTGACACACCGCTCAGATTAGTAGGATTGTGAACACCCAAGTGTCTGCCAGGTCGCTGCTAATTAAAATCTTCCGCCACACTTGAGCTGTCCTACAAATTCAGATCAAAATGGCTGCCATGGCAGCATTAGGGAGCATAAACACCAGGGAATGTCAATATACAGAGTGTTTCAAAAGTCACGTTGTTACCTTAGATCTCAATAACCGCCACAGAGCACAGTGAAATTTGCTGAAAGCGATTCACACATCTATACATTTTTGTACCCAAAAAGTGAACACAAAAAAAACAAGAAATGCATGTTTTATGATCTATTTTGGATTAAAAGAAATCTGTAGATATATGGCAAAAATATGAAACGCGACAAGAAGACATTTTTGTGTCACATGGCTATGGATTTCGGTTTTGTTGATTGGGCGGCGCTCGTGACTGAAACCACATATTGCTTCTGCCGTAAGCTCAGGACTCCCTGTAACATTTTTTCAGTGGCTCTTATGACATCACTAGCATGGCGTGTATGGTGCAGGTATTGGTCGCCATCTTTGAATTCTACTCAAACCTTGACTATTGATTCTATTTCAACAGCAATTAAAATAAAATAAAGTCAGATGTGTTTATATTAATATATGGTACTGTTTTGTGATTTTTTTTTTCTGTTCAAAGTAAGAGGGAGATGGGGTGGGGGCGGGGGGAGTCTTTTTCATATTTGGTGTGATATTGTGAAATCCAGAAACCACTTTTTGGACACCTCGCAGTCATGCGTTTCATTCTTGACAGGCCTTATGGGTTGAGGCCAGGAAACCGTCCCTCCCGCTCAACAGCCAAGTCAACCTCTCTCCACCCTTTTCCCTTTCTCCTCTGGCATTGAGCCCGGTCTTCAGCCTGGGGGGGTCTGAGAGGCATGGATGACAGGGCGAACTGGCAAGACAAGGGAGGACACATGAGGGGGTGGGGGGGCAAGAGGAAGGGAGGGTCGAACAAGGAAGGAGAGAGAAGGCCGGGAAGGGAGCGACATTGTGGTTATCGTCAAGGGAAGGAAGGGTGGAGGAGGATGAGTACAAGGAGAGGACGAGGGAGAGAAGGAATGGCAAGACCCTCTTGGTCATTATCTCCTCACAAAGCAAGAAATGCTTCAGAGCGTCAGAATGGCTGCCACGGAGCACACAACGTCCAAATCAACTCCCCCCTCATGTACGCTGGCGCAGCTGGCAATACATCAAGCTGCTGTCGAGTTCCAAAAAGTCAAAGAGAGTGACAAAACACACAGCAGTTACCACCCTAGCTTGCATTGAATGAACGGGGCTGCTTTAAAGGAGCAGCTTCTTCCCATCTGGAAGTGGCGGACCATCAGGAGCGCCGCGTGCTGACAGTGGGCCGAGTGTCGGGCGTTTTGTTTCATGGTGGTGGACAAGCAAAGATCTTTTGGATGTACAGGAAGTTTCGATTGCTTGCACTTCCTGCTGCCGCGTGTGCGTTCGCACCCTTTTTTGTCATCTGTGTAATGAGAAGTAAGACTGTTCTCCTGGGCCATTGGAACCTCTTAAGTGAAATATGAATTGTAGTTTATCTACTTCAATTTCAGTTGAAAGGATACCGACCAACCAAAATAATTTTAAATTGCAGCTAAATCCTGGGCCAACTGCTGAACCTGTAGCGATTTGACCTCAAATGTTTTTGTGTGGCTACAGAGGCATTTTTTTTTCTTGAAAATGTCAGCCAAACTGGTTGCTCTTTTGGGCGTTCACTTTCAGATGCTGCATTGTATTATACTTTTGTATTGTCCATCCATTTCCTTGTGGGTGAGCTGGAGCCAAATGCAACTGATTATGGGCAAGCGGCAGTCCGTCTTGTACTAAATCTCAGCCAAATGCAAGCAGTCACAATTACAAATCGCAACTATGGACAACGGAGAGCCTCAGATGAAGCAAAGATGCAAGATTCTGGAACGTGGGAGGAAGCTGGTGTACAAAGGGGAGGGGCATACCGAAAAGGGAACTGATATTCTAAAGTAGAACCTCTTGAAAGTGAGGCAGATGTGCTAACCGCTAAACCGCCACGCTGGCCAAAATGGTATTATTACATTTATAGATCTGCGCTAGGAAATAGAGCAAGGGAAAGCCATCCTATGAGCTGAGCTTGAACTTTGGATCTTGCCAAGAACAAACACAGTCCTCGATTGTAGGTTAATTATTTGTTCAGTGCTACGCAATAACCTGCTGATCCGCATTCCGCCGAGACAAACCTCGTCCACCTGAGTGACTCGCCGCTGATTTATTTCCTCTTGCCACACGGACGGCGAGCTGCACACACACATTGCGCTAATGGGTTCTTTTCACTCAAGCACAACCTGAACTCGAAATGCCACTATGTGCATCGACGAGTTCCCTCCCATCTAGCGCCTGTTGTTTTTTGTTTTTGCAATGGCCACAAAGCTATTAATTTCAACACACCAACGGATGGAGAAGCCAGTGTTAAAATTTCACACCCCTGTCCTGGCAATGACGCAGGCGGCACCATGCCTGTACAGAAGCATCCTCGAAAGGTGGGAAACAGCCCATCTGTTACGCCTGGGACAAATATCACAAAAGCCAGGAAAGTCCCTGTTTGACATCTAGAGTTGTCAGAATCTAATCGCAAGATCGGAATTCGGTCCAGAATTTTCAGATGATCTGTATCGGGTAAAAATACTTGATTGACAAAACAAGAGACACTAGACTATTTCAAATGCACCCCATCTATTAGGCGTAGAAAAAAAAGTAGTGTGTTTCCGGTAACCCGACCGACCGAGAATTTCTACCTCGAAAAAAAACTTAACGGTCGCCATTTTTTTCAAACCTTCTACATTTTTGTGTAATAATAAAAATAATAGTACATTTCATTTATACACGCCTTTCAAAACACTCAAGGACGCTTTACAATCAAAACAAGAACAATAAAACCACAGACAAAATTATAAATAATAAAAGGAAGATGAATTTAGAGCATTTACATTGGTGCAAACTCTCACGATATTCACGTTGCGTCGTTTGCCCTGTCGTCTGTCAACAACATTGAATCATGGCGACGGCCACGATCTCCGACAACAGTTTAAACCGCGTTTTGTGTGTTGCAGTCGCATGCTCGCACCATAATATTAAGAAAATAGCATCCACTGCTGTATCAAAAAGATTCAACGAGGCGACGGCGGCGGCGACGTTCGAAGTCGGCCGCGGGGAGAGGCGGGGGGCGGGCGTGACGGTGGGGCGGGCGGGGGTGGTGGTAAGGCGCGCCGGTCGTTGGCCGGTCGTCTACTCTACCCCCCGCCACGAACAGGCGTCGCGGGGGGAGGGGGACGGTGTCGGGCGCGGGGTAGGTCGGTGCGCTTCGCGCCACCTCCGCGTCCCGCCCGTCCCCCGTCACTACCCCCGGTCAGGCGCCCGTCGGCGTTCCCCCGGCCGCCCACCCCCGCGACCCGCGTGTCCGCGCGCTCGTTGACGTCGACCCCCCGTCCGCCTTAGTCTTACGGCACCCTAGTCCAGGCCAGGCCACGACCACCACGGGCCGTCTAGGACGCGGGACGCAGAGGTAACGAGATGGCTCTAACACCCAGCCGCTGGGTACCCAACTCTCTCGCCGCCGTGCGGGGGTTTCAATCAGTGGCGATTGCTCTCGGACTGCAAGGGAAGCTCAGCTTCCCCGAAAATGTCAAAGAATAAGTGATCAAATATATGAATGCAAATTTCATTGTGTGTCCATGTCATTGACTAAATATGCGCTACAACGTGCTCAACTTTTGTTCCGAATCAGCTTCTTCTTACTGGTTACGACGCGACTCCCTTCTCATTCATCCCGCAGCTTCGCTGTGCTTTAAACGGTAGTGAGTTCAGGGTAGGTTGTCCCAATGCGTTGAACGGAGACGAGTTATTGTCCCACCCACGGACGCTCATCATCTCTGGGACTGGATGGCAGTGGGAGGGTACCGGACGCCAGCCTTTTCTGCATCAGATTGGATGATCTGTCTGTGTGCCAGTTCGATTGACATTGAAATGAGCCAGTCACCGAGCTTTTAGTGTAGACGTCCGTCGCGAGCAATTTTTTCAACTCGCATTCTGTTCCGAGTTGAGTTGGAGACTTCTCCTAATCATTTTAGCGACACTCTTTGTTGTAAACAAACAACTAGCGACAAATTAATCTTTTATTTCTGGTGGGGTTATTGTAGTTCCTAAAGTTGTAGGACACTAATTAAGTACCGGGAAAAGACGCCTTGTTGGTATGACAGATAATTTTCTTGAAAAGGAACGGAGCTAGAGTAGAATTTGCGTATAAATAAACGGACACATTTTATGATGTCGACCAAAATTGAGCTCCCCCTCTTTGACAGACGAGCATCCGGCACTGGTTTCAATGTCTCCTTGTTTTATGTTTTATGGTTATTTTGTTTACGTTTTTGATGGGGGAGGGAGGGAGAAAAAAAGATTTAAAAAAAAAACTTTGTCCGACCTACCGACCCTATGCTGAAATTTCATGTTACCGGAAACACACTACTTATTTTTCTACCCCTTAGGAAGCATGCTCCCGAAACAGCATCATAAACGCCATTCTCACATCTTGGTGCTCTCGAAAAATGTCCTGTTCTAATTCAAAGTACACATAAACCAAGAATCGACGTTAACACTGGCTTTGACAGCGGTGCGAAATGGGCTTCAACCTATTTGACGTCAGTCGCCACACAGACAGGCATAAAAATGTCACCTTTCACGGTGAGAAATGGCTTTCGGCTGAGATTGTTCTCCGCACACGATAAAGCAAAGAGACTAATGCCTACCACTATACACCGTTATCACACGCTCCCTTCATTGTGTATGTTTGTTTCCAAACAAAATGAAGCAAAACAAGTGTTGACTCAGTCCAGGTGGCTGCCATTTTGTACTTTTAAAAAGCACAGCCTAGTCGATCATCAGTTAATGAAAGCGTGACCATGTCGGGAATTTTTGCTTTACGGCAGACGTGACCTGGCAGTGAGAAGGAAAAATGAGGACACTGCGGAGATGGAGCCCTAGAAACAGCCATTAAAAAAAAAAAAAAAAGCCTGCCTGCATCTTCACGGCTCAAGGGCATACGCGTGTGTATGAAGAGATTACATGTGTTACACTGAATGTGGGTTATATGTGTCCACTCATGAGCAAACATGCTCGGTCAAGCTCACAGGAAAAAAAGCGTACACAGTGGACATAAGAGGGTGCGACCCCACAATAACAAACCTTGAGGGACTCCAAAGTGGAGTTTTATCATTTGGTGGAGTTTTCCCACTCTACCCCAGAGTGTCTGAAAGGTAAAGTCAGTCCAGATTTAAGACATGAACGCATAACTTTTTAAAACCTAAAAGCATGATTTTTATGCCCCAAATTTAAGACCTTTTTAAATGTTTTTAAAACCTATTTAGGTAAAGCTCAAAGACGTGCTTAGCACGCACATCATACTTCAGAGGATTTAATTAAGGACACGCATGAGGGGGGAGTTACTTCACAGAATAGAGGAAGGATGGTTTTGGAGACGATATAAATATATATTCCATTTACAAAGCAGGCACCAATGAAAGCTGAGCACCAGCAGACCTGCTTCCTAGTTTTGATGAGGAAGTGGGATCATACATTGACTCAGGTGACGGTCACAGGCTGCCAAATATTTTGAAGTTGCTGTGAGCATCTGGAAAATCAAAGTCAATTCAAAGCGAGCGTTTCAAACTGTTCCCCGTGTCACTGTTCTCTACAAATGGCATTGACGTGAAATTGTGGAGGGCGAAGGAGATGGTATCGCAGCCGTGATGGGTGACATCCTGATTGCTGGCATGGGTTGTCGACAGTGGTGTGATGCTCAACATTTGGTAATCATTTCAGCACGTGTAAAAGCCCCGTACTTGGACTTTTTTTTTCCTTTTTTTTCCTGCCGTTGCTCTTCCACATAAATGGCAGAGAAAAGGAATGGGGGGAATGAAGTGAACCAGGGAATTCTTTTGGACATAGTAACAGCCGGGACGAGGCTTGCGTGTAAGAGAACACTGTACTTATTATTCTTTCAACAACCTGAGAGTCATTTTTTTCACCTGTTGCATTGAAAGTAAGTCACGCCCGGTTGCAGGTTTTCACGTAAACTGCGCTTGGACAAATTGACGGTTTAAAAACCAAAATGACACAATCCCTCCCATTGTCTCACTGGTTCGAGCACTCAATGAATTATTCTACCATCCACTTTTACCCCACCCAGAACTCCTCAACAAATTCAAAGAAACATTATTTTGTTAATAAAACGTTGTCTTGAACTGAACATTTTAAACCAGCAACAAGTTGGTATGTCTATGCTAGCTTTATTTTTCTATTGTACGGAGACTTATGGGCCACCCTGTAGATTTTGTGTTATTTGGGAAAATTCAATTGCTTCATTTTCTTTATACCATTACTAAGGTAACAAATATTGTATGTTTAAAAAATAAAATAGATCGGTTTGGATGGAAAAATAAGTATCCATCCAAACATTTCCAAATTAGACTGATACCGTGAAACGGCAATATTTTTTCGGACAGATTCAAAATAACTAATCCTTCACAAATCTGCCTAAATGGTTGACTACAAAGTAATTGTGAGGAAAACCGCTGCCTTCCTTCCACATTTTACCACAAAATCCCTGTTCAGACACAAAACATGAGCCTTATATTTACTCCCAACGGGCAGGAACTATCACTGCTAACAGCAAGGCAAAGGAAAGGAAGAGACCCTGTCTTTTGGTATGCATGCCCCGGGCAGCTCTGCTTCTGCTGGGCTAGACAGGAATGCAGCTGTCACACAAGTGAGCCTTTGTGGGGACCGCAGCATAGACGCAAGAAAGGAGGATTTCAGGTAAAGGCTTTTTTTTTTTTTTTTAGGTGGCCAAAAATAGCAACACAGCAGCAGTAGCAGCAGCAGTTGACTAAACCGGTCTCCTGAGCTGACCCTTAAATACAAACACCAAAGATAAGTGGGGTGGACTCAAGACCACCGTATGCAGAGCGTGCAAGCGAAATGGAAGTGAGAGACGAGCGTGGCAGGCTTCTGACAGAGCGTGTTTCATGGGAGGGTCCATCTACCGGGATGTGCTCCACCTCTGGCCAGATTCCACAGCACAGCCTATGAGCGAGCACGCATGACTCCAAATTGTTGTGAGGTGAAACAGACAAAACATCCCCCTCGATCAAATGCATTTGCGGAACGCCTTAGTCATAGTGCAAGACTTCAGATTTATTCTCATTCATCAAATGTGACGACAGCATTAGGTGACATATTGTCTACCTTATGAGCAACGTAAAACACCGAACTATTATTTTTGCCTGAAGGGGGACTGAACACATTTGTACATTAATGTGCCATTTGTAAGACCTTTGGCCAGCAGATTTATGGCTAATTAACTTTGAAAAGCCAAATTTAAGACCGCCCAATACCTTTTAAAACACGCGTGGACGCCAAAGGAAGCATATAGTAAAGACTGGATGTAAAAAGGCACGTACAGCTCATGTTAATAGAGATCGTGCCCGTGTCAACAAAGTGGCCATTGAGAGGGATAGATTTTCAACAGCAATTCAGACGTCCATTAGACAAATCCTCCAGCTCTGTTGCAAGAAGCAGACCACACCCACAGCTGGAGTTGCAGCATGCATGCTCTGGCTTGTGTGGGGCCACAAATTGTGCACAAGTCAACACCCTTCTACAAAAACAAAATACAACAATGTCCAATATGTAAGAACATGCATGACCCCAGGATCTTGCAGTGGTTCTTGTTCCTCATACTGATGCCCCAGTGGGCAATACGATTGATGAGATTTGCCACTTGAACATGAGATTAATAAACCTCCTATTTGGGATTGAAAGTGAATCTCAGTTTAAATCATCCCTCACTTTTGGTTTAGGGAGAGGAGGGAGAGTGACAAATTCCAGGTTGAAGGCAGTCGGGCAGCCATTAACAGGAAATGACATTTGAACGGCTATATTTAAATCACAAGACACAACAAGGTGTGTGAGCGGGCCATTTGGATTTTAAAACAATGGTATGATAGTTTAAATGTAGAGGTAACATGATATGAGTAATAATATATAGAAAACAAGGGGAGGCCTAGATAGGTTTTTCTACTTCCTACTCCCTTTGAATATTTAAACTACACTTTTTTGATTATATCTTCTTTTCATTTTCATGTCTGTGTATTCATACAAATTGTTCAATAAAGTAGTAAATTGCTAATGAGTTGCTATCAAAGTGCAGGGCTTGCCCAGACCGGGCTTGTTTGTTGTTTCCCCCTAAAAAAATGCAAAGGTTTTATCACAAGAAAGACGATCAGTGCCCTTCTCCAAAAGTACAACAAAATAACAAGCACTGTCTACTGATCCTGCAGTGCTTGTTATTTTTTTTCTCTCACACTGATACGCCACTAGATTTCACAATTGATGAGATTTTGCCACCTGAGTGTGAGATTAACACTCCTGTATGGGATTGAAAACGAATCTCGACAAGATAATCATCTATGGGATTAACGAAGGGAGGTAGTGTGACACGTCCCACAATGGATCCCAAAACGCCAGCCGATGGCAGAAAGGAAGCCCCTAACGGCAAACGACCACATTGTAATTGTTCAACCGTGAAGAAAATTGCCTTAAACTAAAAGTGGGTGTGAAATTTGGCGTTTAAAACGATGACGTAACGTTTTCGAGAGTCGCTATCAAGGTGCAGGCCCTAGCCAGGCTCGTGTGCTGTTTCCCACTTTACGATGCCGAAAAGGTTTAAAAAAAAAACCAGAGGAAAATATCACTAAATCATATTTTGGCAGCCACGTTCGAAATTTAGATCTCAAACCAAGGGGTGTTACCATGGATAGCCGTTAGCTCGCCATACTAGCCATACCTGTGCGTCCCCTTCAGGGTTCTGGCTACTCGTTTCATTCACAAAAAAAAAAAATATTCCGGAAGGTGTCTCCCTTTTACAGAAAAAAAACAAGCCTAAATGGAGCGACTGAACATTGGTTATTTATAAACACAAAAGTGACCATGAAAATGATTTCAGTGCGCTTACCTTGTCCAGACAATTGATTTTTTCCGTGGGGTAGACGACAAGATTACATCTGCTACACAGCGGATTCATGTCGGAGGAATGCTCGTCTTTAGCAAAGCTAGCACAGGAACCGACGACGAAACGAGCCCTTTTCTGTCTTCCTCTTCCTCTCTTCTCTCTCCTTGAGGTTTATACGCCTCCCAAACGCGCACTGGAGGAGTGGAGCGTTAAATGTTAGAGGGCAGTGGATTCGCAGCTGTTCTTGTCGTCGTCGTGTAGCCGCACAGCTGGCTGTCAATAGCCCACACTGGGTGCGAGAAGCAGCAGCCGATGCGAAAGGCGCGCCCCCGACGCCTCCTCTTCCTTCCCCCGCCGCCCCTCCCGAACCGACACACGCTCGCTCCCGTTCCCAGAAGCGTAGGAGGCTCTCCTCCGATTAAAAAAAAATCGTTAAATATCGTCACAATTCCAAGAGAACGCGTGACATCGTGCACTTTGACGACTTTGATTGCATGTTCTTGTTTTTTTTGGACGCCTGTGTCACAATCTGTGTGTTACGACTCGACCCCTCAGGTTGCGTTGGGTGTCCTGGGGGAATTGAAACCAATTGCAGTGTTGTGCGAAAAAAAAAACCAAAACATGGAACCACATCGGTGCGCATCTGTTTTTGCCACGTTCACTGCAAGCGTTCAGCGAATGTCAAAACAACGCGTGGTTACACTGACACCTACTGACTACCCTCGCAAAGGCCTGCCATATTTGCTTAGTGTTTCCGATGTGTCGCAAGTACTGTACTCAGGCTGTACTTAAGACCCTGTGAAGTGGATTCAGAGATTTATTTTGAAATTAATTGCAGGAAACGTGTACATACTGAGAATCAGGACGTAACAGTATTCAACTGTTTCTTACCATTTCCCTTTTCCTGATTTTTGGGGAGCACAACTAAAATGGTGCCAAGTTGAATTCGCAGTTGGATTCCACCGCCTAGTAGTTATTCGGTGCAATTGCAACATGCGGTGAGCCAGAGCGCCTCAACGTTCGCCACAAGTGTCACATAGAGAATGGGGAAAGAGCGGGAATTTGCGCCTTTAGAGTGCCTCATTGTAGTGTCAAAAAGCTATGTGATGACCCAGTAGCATGTACTGCAGCCACAGAAGGTCTCGAGAGCCTAGTCACTATATTTGTGATGAAAATGTGTCATCGGGAAAACATTTCTAAACTCACTCCCAACTCTGTCTTCCTCATTTCAAGTGGTCACAGATGTTCCAGGAAAGATACATTTATCAATAGCACTCATGGTAAGGCGAAATTCCTCAACATCAGCTACACAGAGGCTTGAGATAAACATCCCCTGGAGGGGTCCTAATAGTGGTGGGGGTCGCCGGTCATAAAAGGTGGTTGTAGTCACAGTGGGCAGTAAATACCTTCAACAGCATCTACATTCTTTGTTTTCGTGTTTGAACAGAACCAGCAACAGAGTGGGGCTAAATAAAATCACAGTAGGGAACAAATTCCTTAACAATCCCTCTCTTGATCACAATTAGTATTGTGATCACAAAATCTTCTGTCACAATCTCTTGTCAAAAGTGGAACAACCAATCCTATCTTGAGCAAAGCACTACCTTCAACCGGAAATAAATCTTAGCAAAGCTTGACACCAATCCCCCACATCAGTGTAGGAATGGAGACCAAATGACCAGTTTAATCAGAAAGCAATGTTATTAGTTCTGGGCCCCTCGATAACTTTTTTCGGTTTCACGTCCAGTCGTCCTCCTGAGTGTCACTTTGAAGTCGGGTCAACTTTCCTCCGAGAGCATCCTGTTTGAAGCCCCTCTTTGGCAAAGTACATTTAATCAATTGAATAACATTTCTCATACCCTCGTGAGCATAAACGGTTAGCCTCTTTCATCTATAACTGCTTCAGACAACAAAGTGTATGCAGGAAAGTGGTTAAGAGTGCACGATTGTCTGTGCCCACCTTCCCGTCTCGGACCTCCCCCAGCCATGCGTCTCGGCCCTGCCTTGTGGGCAGGCCTAAATGTTGAGGTGGGGCTTGGAGCCGCGGTGGGGGTGTGATCAGCCGTGGTGGAGCCTGTTGAGAGACACTGATTGACATTTGATTAGATCTCCCAAGTTTCTCTTTTTTGCGTGCATTACTGGAGGCTCTCTTAGCCTCTTGTATTCGTGAATTCAAAAAGACGTTCTGTAGCTTGGATGTTTTCTCAGTCTCTTCCTTGGCTCTCATTCGAGATTGCTGCACATAATATAGGAAATGAGTTCGCCAGTTCGCGTCATCTGAAGTGGGGAGAGTGGGAGAGTTAGTCATCATTTTCTGTACATCAGATGGACAACCCCCTAGTACTGTTTGCCTGAACAAAGCTTGATTCAGTGGATGATGATTGGGGTCCTGCCCAGTGGCAGTCACCCAAGCATCCATACAATTAACCAAATAAGTCATTGGGTGTACCTCAGATAACAATTCAAACGCCAATTTTCGTAGGGGACCCAATGGAGTCAGATAAAGGGATCTCAACGCCTCTGATTTTCTATCAGTCAACCTAGTCAATTCGCAAGTGGCTATTCCCTCAAAAGGTCCATAATTTCTTTGGGTAAATACTTACTCCTCAGCCAGTCTATCGCCCACAACTGTATGTCATAGTCAATTTTAGGCAAATCAAGCAACATTTGCCTCGCCAATTCAGTCTCGTTAGTTATAAAAGTAGTCGCATCCCAAACACTCATGCTCTCATTATCCTGTTTAATTTTCATACATTTTTCTAACTTTACTAATTGTTTGTGAACCACCCTGGGCAGATCAGGGGGAAGCTTGGCACACAATGGATTCGGGTGGGGACCAGTAAAACAGCTAGAGTGTGTTACCCCCCTTCCTGAAGGTCTGTGTTTGCACTAAGAGCCCCTGGGGAGCCTACACAATGATTAAAGTTCCCCTCTGTTAAAATACATTTATATTTATTCTTAATTCACTCAATATCTTTAAACCTCACAACAGTGTCTGTGATTGTGATGAATATAGACAACATTTTCGTGTGTCTGGTGAGCTCAGGTCTCTCTGCCTGCAGATTGACCATCCGCTCCAAATTCTCCTGCCTTGTCTGTGTACAAGTGACCACTCGGCGCTTGTAGTGGGGTCACAAGTTTAGCGCTCCTCACCCCATGCGGTGGAGGAGGCATCATCGCTGCCTTGTTTATCATAACTTTGTCTGTATTACTTTGTTTATTAATTTTTTCTTTCAAAGTCGACGGCAGTGGTCAAGCCGCCCATGAAATGCAATATAGCTCAAATTGAATTTCACTTAGCTTTTTCTTTTTTCTTTTCCTATTTCAAACTTTTGTCTTATTCTTACAATTTATTCTTAAAACCTTGTTTTCTCTTTACTTACCTGTCTGCGCAATACATTCGCCACTTTCTCTCTCTGCGCAATGCATTAAATTTACTTATCTATACATTGAAAGCCATCCATAACCTTGCCCCCATTTATCTGTCAGATCTTCTTCACATTTCCATTCCCTCTCGCTCACTCAGGTCCTCATCCTCCTGCCCGTCTCAGTACAATGGGGTGCAGAGCCTTCAGCCGCTCTGCCCCCAAACTCTGGAACTCACTTCCACTCAATATCCGCAATATTGAGACTCTCTTTCCACATTCAAAACCCAGCTCAAAGCTCACTTACTCAGACTTGCATATCCACCTTAAATGTTTCTACTTACCCACATACGGTATTTTAACCGTTTTCTTTCCTTCAGGCCTTCCGTCCATCTTACAGTTCACCATGTTTTTATCATACTCACCGTCCAATATACTCCCTTATGGACCGTGTGACGTCACGTAATTCTCCAATTGTAACAATGGAGCTGTCCCTAACTTGCCCTAAAATACAGCTGTTTCTCAGACTGCGATCTCCAGTCGCCAGTCCTACCAATTTGAACAGCATCCAGAATAATAGAAAATTACCTGGACCTGCCTCAGCAATGAAATCCGATTTTTAATTGCCTACCAACTCAGTTTGGTCTTTGCTCGTCAGCTACTAGCCAAGCCTACGTCTCAGTGGTTCTACCTAATTTGAACCGCCTACCGGTGCCTCAATAACTGTGCCAATTCAGTCATCTACTACTCAGTGGCAATTTTGGACGGTATATTGTTTTGAATATACCTCACACCTACTCTTTACTCTTTAATTCATTTTCCTGTACAGTACTTCATTTTTCCATAATCACATCCTTAACAGTCTCATGTGTTGTTTTGTATTATTTTGTCATTTTTTAATTAACTTTTCTTTTGATGGCGGCGCGGACACCCGCAGCGGCTCCTCTTGTTTTATGTTGAGAGGGAAGAAATTTCATCTGTGCTGTATGTTACACATACAGTACATTTGACAATAAAGTTTATCCAATCCAATCCAATCCAATGGTTGGGTGGATAATAGAATGACACCGATAAATAAAGGCATCTGATTAAAATTTGCCATTGGCCAGTAAACAATATTTTACTAGTATTTTTTTCATTTACACTCTTAATTGATTTGTTGTAGGTGAAATATGAGCGAATCAGAAAATCAAAAAATCTCGTGAAAGTACAGTACGTGTATTTGGCAAATACTGTATAGCAGGGGTGTCAAAGTCAAATGGACGGAGGGCCAAATAAAAAAATTTGCTCCAATCCGAGGGCCGGACTGATCGAATGTTCATTGAAAATGTTTAAACCTACCACATGTAGTTTATTGAACTGAATTGAATCTACTGAAAACCTAACAACTTCATTTCAAAATGATCAAATAAATAAAGCAACATTTTCTTATGGCTGTCAGTAAACTTTAATTTTCGACAGGCACAAAAGACAAAGTTTCTTTGTATAAAAATACCCATCAACATTGAATGAAAAGAAGCACCAGCAATAGCCCATATTTTCTCTTTCAGCAAAATTGGGCTACATTTAGATGAAAAAATAATAATAATAGCGATTTTCGATCATTCACTCCTCAAATAAATCATGCTCCGTAGTTGTGCCATGCATAGGACGTAAAGCCAAAAACTCCTCTGTCACGCTTAGGCTTCAGTCCACTCCGCGGATGAAGATTGACAGCTGGGCAACGTCAGAAATGTCGGCGCTCTCATCCACAGCCAAGGAGTATGCGATGAAATGTTTTCCCTTTTCACAAGCTGCTCTTTTCGATTAATGGACAACTGCTCTACTCGCTCGGCAATGGTGTTTCTGCTCATGCTCACGTTTAAAAAGAGTTGCTTTTTTCAGGGCAAACTTCGTCACAAACTTTAAGCATACAGTTTTAATGAAATCCCCCTCCATAAATGGCCGGGCTGATTTAGCGATCTCTTCTGCCACAATAAAACTGGCATTGACAGCAGCCTGGCTTTGTGATTTGGCTTTTTTGAACAGAGCCTGTTGAGATTTGAGGCTTCGTTTCAATTCCTCAACCTTCTGTAGCCTTTGTTCGATGTCCATATTCTTGTTTTTGTCCGCGCGTTTCGTTTCATGCTGTCGTCTCAGATTATACTCTTTCAATACGGCCACACTTTCTCCACGCAGAAGACACACAGGTCTTCCAGCTACGTCCGTGAACATGTACTCTGACTCCCACCTTGTTTGAAACCCCCGGTTCTCAGTGTCCACCTTCCGTTTTGCCATTTTTGATGGATATCTGCAAGCTAACGTCACTGTTATCCGAACGACTGCTGCACTAGTAAATATTGAAATAAAGCACCCGACTGCTTGGCGCGACACAGTTGCATTGTGGGAAATGTAGTATTGGTGCGTGTAAAAGATCTGTGGGCTCTCGGCTTGCGGCCGTCCGCGGGCCGGTTCTAATAATAAATCAACATCATCCCAGGGGCCACTGAAAACCTTCTCGCGGGCCGGATCTGGCCCGCGGGCCGGCACTTTGACATATGTGCTGTATAGTATTTAAGTCTCACGATACGACTGCGAGACTTCCTGGGTGTGCTTGTCATTGGTTAGTCGAACGGTGACGCCAAAGTAGGCGGTTCCCGGAAGGTAACGCCACAGAGCCCAAGAAGAAGAAGAAGGAGAAGACGGAGAAGAAGACGGCCGATGAGAACACTCAAAGAAGAAAAAGTGATGTAAGTCAAATCTATTCAAATCACGCTTACCAATCAGCAGATCAACGCGAGCCGGCTATCTATTAATGTATACTGTACTAGGTAGACGTTCAGGTTTTGAAAGCGATTTCAGTAAAGTGGCTGGGTTGCTTCGCTAGGTAGCCGAGACTGAATTGAACGTCCAGCAAAAAAAAAATGACGCGACAGTCATATTTTTCACTCGCTTATGACATAATTTTCGGCCAGAGTAACAAACCAGAGGAGCGCCTTGTTGTATTTTGCCAAACTGCGTTTTCGTTACTTTGATGTTGGGCTGCTAACGTAAGCGGAATGTGAAGTTTTTTTTTTCGGGGGGAGGGACCTTCCTTCCTTCCGATATCTTTCGCCGTTAGCTCAGCTGATGATGCTAACGGACTAGCATTGGCTAAGGATAGTGGCCAGAGCTGACGCTAGCCTGGCTAGTTATGTAGCTTGAGTGCTAGACACCTAAAAGCAGTAATTCGCCGTTGAAGGGCCGCGCAGAGGTTGTAGAAAATTTTCAGGGTACACGGTTTACGACGTATACCGATATACGAACGGCGCGCAATGAGCCAGAGCGACCCCTCGCAAAGGTGCAAATGCGCAATATAAAAAGACCATCATATTTGTTTTATTACCTCTTCCACGCCTTTTAAATGCATGTCAGCGTACAAGAACACACGCATGTGCCTTAAAGAGGCTGGGCGGCACGTGATGTTGAGCTCCTTTTGATTTTCTTGGGACTACAATACTTTACAGACATGCCAAAGATTAATTTTCCAACTAAATAGTCGTTTTTCACAGAGGATAACAAACTATATGAAGTGGTGCAATTTAGTGGTATGCAAGTGCACATGCACACTAAAGATATTAAATGCATGGCAAATATTAGTATGCCACTTTGCATTTGCCCATTCGTTGTTTTTTCTCAAGCCCCCCACACCCCTTACAAATAGTACCCCAATACTGTTCACCCCTCACCCCGCCTTCATAGAACTGTACCTTCATCACGGCGAACGCTCCAGTGAGGGAGAACAAATTACCCAATGACAATACATTATGTCTCCGGTGTGCTGGTGCCATTGATAATGGACATTTGGTAGCTACGGCATGTCACAAGAATTGCATGACGACAATGACACTCAGCAAGTGGGAATAAAGAGCCAGCCAGGGTTCCATATTTGTGGACGGCACGAAAACCAAAACTAACGAGGATCAGTGCACATTGTGCTGTTAAGTTATAAAATGGTGCTCCTTTGAAAACCACACCAAAATTGTGCCCACCTATTATAAACCTCTGAGAACTGTAATATGTGTTGCTGCAACATTTGTTTTGAAATACCCATTGCAAAAAGGATTATAACCACCGCAACATCACTGCTAGTTTTATTGCTAGTTTAACTGATTCAGTCTTTTTTTACATCCAATATGTGAATCTTGCATGCATACCTGAGCTCTCTGGGAACATTCATGACATCTTGTGGGAAGTTCGAGCTTGAGAGGCATATTTTTAGTTGTATTAGAAATCAAACCGGAACTTTTGATTCTTGTGATGCTCTTTTCATAGAAGTCAGTGGAAAAGGAAATGCCAGAAATTTTTTTTCTTCCCTACTGACCTTGCAGCTAACTGCTGTTGATGACTTTCCTGTTTGCTTTTCCTGAGTTATGTCACCAGTTTGCATCCCTAAACATTCCCCTGAAACTCGAAAGACCATGCCAGACAGACAGACAAACATATAGCCGAGTCCCTCGCCATTGCCGAGCTTGCGCTTTTTATGAAAGGCCTATCGACAACTGAGGCGTTCAAGTTTAAAAGCCAGCAAAGTGCCAGTTGGACAAAGTCGCATGCATTTTGTAACCCTTAAAAAAAATGTAAAGTTCGCCAAAAGCAAAAGGATTTAATAGGCAGAAACCAACCATTTCCATACGTATTTTGCCACAGCTATCCTCGTCGCCGCTTAAGTCAGTTGCAAGTCTGTACGTATTTTCTCCATGTCACCCGCGGCCGCTATTTCTCATTAAATCATGCAGCTTCGGTTGTGAAAAATAATTTCCACTCTCTAACCCTTTCATCCACTTTGTAACCTGATAACATGATAAAGGTGTCCACTGTAGTCAGCGCTATCCCTGCAAGCCGTTTGAACTCCTGTGTTTCTACTACTGTTATGGATGGTTTAGTCAGAGTGAAACGGGTGTTTTCGTACACATTTAGGGAGGTGGTGTGTCACTGAATTTTTGACCATTGTGTGGACCGTGTACAGGAGGAGGCCATTAAGAATACATCACTGGTTCTCCCCCTCTTGACAGCTCCTCCTTCCTGCCTTTCTTTTCCCTCTTCGTCCAAGTGTCTGTCTGTCTCTCTCTCTGTCTCTCGCTCTCTCGCTCTCTGACCCACTTCCCAGAGGAGGTCCTTTAAGGATGCAAGCAAAGCATCCGTTGAATGTGAGAAGCTTTGTACTTCCCAGGAAAAAAAATGTCTCAATGGAAAGCGACCAGCTGCACTTACACCCACAGACAAAATTGGTTCAGAAAGAAAAACCCAAAGTGGTCATGGAAATGAATTGAATCTGATAAACACAAATAATGAAAATGTTATGACAATTAACGAATGAAAATGTGCCATTGTTTTTGAATTGGGGTTCAACAGAATACAACAACAAAAAGAAAGACCTGGATAAAAATGACTACCGCTACCCCCAAAAATCAGTCAGCCTTTCTTAATAGTCAATGTGAGGTTTGTACCACACTAAATATTGCCCAGAGGAATCGAGCAGCTTGATGTTTCTGTGTCTAGTCACACGCATTATTCCGACATTTAAAATCCACTGGATGGTCGCCAATCTCCCTGGATGTGGCCGCAAGAGGAAAACACTTTCAAAACGAAGTCGCGGACTAGCTGTGCGTTTGATCGCATAGGTTACCCATCAGTCTCGTTATTGGCTGCTGCTGAATATTTTATGGAGGGAGTCGTGATCTCCCGTCACATGTTGAAGATTAAGCCAGGCTCAGCAGCTTGTAAAATAAAGTTGATTGCATCAGCCGCGATGTTCTAACTTCATCTTTCGTGACGCCCGACGCCTCCTCACTCGTGCCACGTGACCCAGCCGAGGTTTCTCCAGACTTTTTATTGTGCTCGGCGGTAAAAACCTCTTCTGCTCGCTTTCCACTTCCTACGTTTCCTGTCCTGTTGCCGAGCGCCGAAGCTGGCTGACCTCTGCGTTTTGCAACATGTTGGTGCAAGTGTAGCTTTTCTGAAACCCCCCCCCCCCCACACACACACACACACAATGCCACAAAACTCACATGCTGATGGTGTCAGGCAGGAAGTTAAGTGTGAAGTCCAGCTCCTCCTTTTTTGTTATTTGATCTATTTCGAGGTCATTTGACTGACTTTTTTGAGTACCCTTGATGAAATGTGATTTTTTTTTTTCAATAATCGGCATTGTTCATTTCATGAAAATAAAACTAAATCGAAGTTTGACCCACTGGGACCACTTTGTGGTTTTATTATGATGGAGAGAATAGTACTAATATTTGTGGTCACTCTCCTGGCTTGTATTTAAATTTTTGGGGGACTGTACTAGCATCAAAGCTGTGCCAGTCACGGCAACCCACGTATGCTTCTATTGCTGCCCTTCCAGCTCTTGATTATACCAAAACACGTTTATATGGATCCAGTATGTAATCTTACAGCTGAAAAATATTACGTTGTCCGTACAAAAGTAAAAAGAATCATAATTTTACTCAATCGTAATTTAATGTGTGTAACGACTTGGTGTTTTTCAGTTCCCCTGGCTTGGTCTCCTCTTCCTCTTGGCTCCTGCCTTAACTGAACCCGGCCACCCTACCACTGCTTCTTACACCTTCCCCCACCCTGAATAAAGTCCCACCTATGGCCGGACGAGGCGGACCTGCGCGGACCAACGGTGCCGCGGCAGCCAGCAACAAAATTTGCCAGTTCAAGCTGGTGCTGCTGGGTGAATCGGCGGTGGGCAAGTCCAGCCTGGTGCTACGCTTTGTCAAAGGCCAGTTCCATGAGTACCAGGAGAGCACAATCGGAGGTGGGTTTAACCTTCACACTCCGCTAAGTCAGCGGCAGTGCCGGTCAAAGATTACAAATGTGTTCAAGTATGTGCTGTGGAAGTGAGAGCTTGGTTTCCTCTGTCATGTGACAAGGACCCGAGTCAGCAGTTACCATTCAAGGGCGGCAGCACAAAACTGCTGAACGGCAAACCAACATTAAGTCCAAGAACAAATTTTGGGCATCTTTAAAAAAACATCAATCTTTCAAATTCCGAATATTATTGAGATCCTATGTTTGTCCTGCATATCATTCCAACGCCACGAAAATAATATTTGGTCGACTCACGTCGTAGTGTATGGCAGTCAGCCTAAGACCGCCTAAGACATTTGTCATCTAGTGGTGAATTTTGATATTACAATTGAAAAACGACAGTTGATTTATATTCCCAGTTGCACATTGTCATATTTTTTTCTTTCATTTTTATGTGTATATTTTTTTTACGTTTGCCTCCCGTTTTCATGTGAAAACATATGTGTATCAGTTTTGGGGGGAAGAATTTTGAGGAGTTTGTAAAAAAATAAATAAAATTAAAACTAATATTTAAAAGGGAAATGTTTTTTTTCCCCATTCATAAAAAATTAATCACAGGACCAGTGCCCACATGCAGCCCGTGATCCGCTAGTTGGCCATCCCTGCTTGAAAACAAACTGCCCAATCAACAAATCATTTTCTTTTTATCCAACACTAAATGAATAGACCAAGAAAAAATATATATTTTTTTCAATGTAGGAAAATACAATCCACATTTGGAGTTTTCCCTTTGGACAGACATACAAGATAATGATAACAGACTTTGCTTTGCTTCCCGCGTAGCGGCCTTCCTCACACAGACGGTATGCTTGGATGACACAACAGTCAAGTTTGAAATCTGGGACACTGCGGGCCAGGAGCGTTACCACAGCTTGGCGCCCATGTACTACCGAGGCGCCCAGGCAGCCATCGTTGTGTATGACATCACCAACACAGTGAGTGATAAGCCCAGATGGGCTGACTTTTGCTATTGGTGCGCTGTCCCTTGTCCTCCTGTTTGGGTTGATGATTACTTCATTCTTAAAGACCTTTGTTCTTTTATGTCACTCGGTCATATGCAGCACATAAAAAAAAATCTGATGTTTCTTCTTATTTTTAAAGGACACGTTCACACGTGCAAAGAACTGGGTGAAAGAGCTGCAGCGACAGGCCAGCCCAAACATTGTTATTGCTCTGGCAGGGAATAAAGCGGACTTGGCCAACAAGAGGGCTGTCGATTTCCAGGTAAAGACCGAAAAGGATGCATTTTTAAATTTGTGTGATTTCTCACGTGTGTGCTTCTCTGTTCCGCTGTCATCAGGAGGCACAGGCATATGCGGATGACAACAGTTTGCTCTTCATGGAGACGTCGGCTAAGACCGCCATGAATGTGAATGAGATTTTTATGGCTATAGGTAAGCGTCATATTTATCATACGGCTATATGCTTAGGAGAAAGTAAATGGCCTCACTTGCCATAGATGGGTGGGAATGTGGATGGATTGATTATTCTGTTTTCTTTTGACCATGTAATTTTCATTTTGTATTTGCGTCAATAGAAAAATGTACTGTACAACTGTTGGCCTTTCATTGTCTGTCAAGAATACAAGAATTTTCTGTGCATGTGTATGTGCTTGAAAAATTAAGTGCTGTTTTAACAAAACATTTCTACCTATTTGTGATCCTCCTCAGCCAAAAAGCTTCCCAAGAATGAGCCGCAAGGCGGTGCGGGCGGCGGCGGCCGGGCCCGAGGGGGCGTGGACCTGCAGGAGGCCGCGCCCCAGGGTCGCAGCAGCCAGTGTTGTGGAGGCAGCAGCGGGGGCAACTAACCCTCACGAGGCTTCTTCTACGTCTCTGATCCCTGCCACTTAACCAGCTCTGATGAAGCGGACCGGATACCATAAGACAGCTGTCAAACAACGTCATCACGTTGGGACCAAAACACAGCGGAAATTACAAACTGTTTGGCTGACGACATCATCGGCCTGGCGCCCAATCATGTTTTAAAACCCCCCCCTCCCCCAAAAAAAACTCTTGATGGTGGACTCTTAGGGGAACAAACATCCTAGTCATGGTATTATTAAAAAAAATCATGAAAGCTCACTTTTGTTTCTGTATTTGTGTAGAAAAGTAATGCAACAGGAAGGAATGAAAAGATGGAGAACAGGCAGACTTCCTTCCTGGTAGAACTGTGTAGCTGCAATATTGTCCTCTCAATATTATAACATCTGTTGGACACTTTGATTTATTATTATTTTTTTAATTTTTAGACTACCCAACCATAAAAATAGTAATGCAACATTAACATCAGCGCCAGCCATATGTAGTTTGAACATAAAACAAAAAAAACAATGAGATTGTTTTTTTGTTGTATTTCTATGGAGATTTGTGGAGTTCATAACCAATCAGAAACAAAACATCTCACCCATCTTTCTCAGCATTATTTTCTGATGTTTGTTTTTTGATTTTGTTCCATGTCTTAATTCTGGATTTCTGAATCTATGGTATTAAATGCACTGGTTCTGTCTCATGATCTTTGTGAATCGATATTCTCGACTCAGCGTTTTCCTGTCCCATCATCTTTGTGAATCGAGTTGCTTGCCTTGGTTTTCGTCATTTGTACTATGCGTAGAAGAGTGACGAGGAGAGTGGAGAAAAGAAAATGTAATTTTACCAATAAACCTGGAGCAGTTATATATTTTTTCCTGAGTCTAATTTTTGATAAGCACTTATCAAGTGGATCCAATCTAGTGACACCTCTATTTTTTAAATTGAAGATTTTACGATATATATATATATATATATATTTTTTTTTAAATTATTATTTATTTTATTTATTTATTTATTTATTTTTATACTCAAAGTTTTATAGCTCATCCCCACAATGGGAAAATCTTTTCGAAAAATTTTAATCTAACTCAAAAGATTGATTCCCAATGTTCGTTTATGGTTGGAACGTTTTAAAAACTGCATTACCCACAAGCCTCGTGCAACCGTGCTTTTGCGCTGCCTTCAAAGTAGCGGAACCCCGAGCTAATTTTGGTACGACATCTTCAGAAATTGTATTGCTTTTTTCGCTGACGAGTTACAGTACAATGAAGTACTATAAAGGTCCATAGTTAATTTATAACTATTTCAATAAAATTCAATTTTTGACCAACGTATGCAAAGGTAAATCCACTGTAATTTGTTTCTCAACAAATCCTCCACAAAACAGGTAATTCGAGTGTACAAAAGTAACATATGGCTTCAAAGTTTAGTGATGAGTCGTAGACTGTATTTTTGACAACAAAAACAAAAATTTATGAATTCCAAACGGACAGAGAATATAATCCCTTCTATTAGTCCCTTTCTTGTAAATTTCCCAGCCACCCCCAAACGCAACCGATGAGCTCACCGGCCACCGAAGAAGTAGAAGAAGAAGACGTTTGAAATGTCGGACCCGGCGTCTCAGGGCCTGCAACCCCGGCTTCTCCAAGGCCAGTCGGCTGTAGGGTCGACTGGGTCCGGCGCCGCCGTCGCAACCGGCTCCGGTTCGGGTAACAGCGACCCAGCCAGGCCTGGGCTGAGCCAGCAGCAACGCGCCAGCCAAAAGAAAGCCCAAGTTCGAGCCTTTCCACGGGCGAAGAAGCTCGAGAAACTTGGCGTTTTCTCTGCATGCAAGGTACTTAGCTCACCAGTTAGCCAGGCTGGCTAAAGTTCAAAACAAAGCACTCCACAGGAATTATTGTATTTATTCATTAACCATGTCGTAAGAGAAGAAGTCATAAACACGTAGCTGTAGGAGCTAATGGTAACATACCCATGCAGCTAGTTACGTGGATAGCTATACTGTACTCATTAATTTATTTAAAAATGAATGTTAGCTTCCAGGCGCCCAGCAATAACAAACTACATGTAGTCCACTGGATGTTGTTACAATTCATTCATTGCCGCTGGTATGTGTGTTCGTGTTCAGGCTAGTGACACCTGCAAATGCAACGGATGGAAGAACCCGAACCCCCCCACGGCACCCCGTGTAGACCTGCAGCAACATGCCGCCAGCCTGAGCGAGCCGTGCCGCAGTTGTGGACATGCCCTGGGTAAGCAGCATCCTCAATATAGGGTGTCCAAAAGTCACCATACACTTCCTTTTTTTTTTGTGGCTATTTTGTTTCAGGTATCATTTGAACAGACTTGAGGCCATCAGCATTTCAGAGCTTAACCTTTGCAGCTTTTGTACATATATAATTTCTGGCCAATTGACACTGCAGCAGCATTGCAAAATGCCACCTGGCAAGAACTGTTTCTCTCCCAGCTGCAGTTTTGCACCAGTTTGAGACACTTTGTGGTTGTCACACTGCTCCAATGCATAGGACCATTTACGCTTTGCATTGCAAGTTCCTCAAAACACAATCTGCTGTTGACAAACTAAGCAGCCTCAAGTCTGTCAGAATGATACCTGAAACGAAATAGGATAAAAAAAGGAAGTGGTCAGTGACCTTTGGGACACCCTCGTATATAGTCGCTGAATGCTCGAATCTCCATACCAGTTATTTTTCAAGTCCTGTGTGAAGCGCTTTGTGTCAGTGGCTTCTCGCCTACATTCCATCACCTCGATGCTTTTGCGTCTTGCAGCCGATCACGTGTCCCACCTGGAGAATGTGTCTGAGGATGAGATCAACAGGCTGCTGGGAATGGTGGTGGATGTGGAGAACCTGTTCATGTCTGTGCATAAGGAGGAGAACACGGACACCAAGCAAGTCTACTTCTACCTGTTCAAGGTGAGCACACACGTTGAATCGGTGACCTTGGGAAAAATCCAGATTAGTCCTGTGTGTAATAGCGTCTTTTTTTTTTTTTTTGTATGTAGCTGCTGAGGAAATGCATCCTGCAGATGAGCCAGCCGGTGGTGGAAGGATCACTGGGCAGTCCGCCTTTTGAGAAACCTAACATTGAGCAGGTGTGTGTGAGAAAGCAAAACTGTCATTGATTTTTGCTTAGAACTCAAGACCAAAAATATGCAGAGCAACGGCTCGTAAATGGATGTGCCACTGTTTTCCCTCCGTTCCTCTCCAAAGGGCGTGTTGAACTTCGTGCAGTATAAATTCAGCCACCTGGCGCCCAAGGAGCGCCAGACCATGTTCGAGCTGTCCAAGATGTTCCTGCTGTGCCTCAACTACTGGAAGCTGGAGACACCCACGCAGTACCGGCAGCGCACGCAGAAGGACGACGGCACGGCCTACAAGGTGGACTACACGCGCTGGCTGTGCTACTGCCACGTGCCGCAGAGCAACGACAGCCTGCCACGCTACGAGACCACGCACGTCTTTGGGCGCAGCCTGCTCAAGTCCATCTTCACCGTCACGCGGCGCCAGCTCCTGGAGAAGTTCCGTGTGGAAAAGGACAAGCTGCTGCCTGAGAAGCGCACGCTCATCCTGACACACTTCCCCAAGTACGTCTCACGCTGATGTTCTCACTCCATTTGTTCATTTTAAAAGATGTTCTTTTTAAGTTTTCTGACTGCTTCTAAAATTTGAGTAGTCTAGAGCCAAACATGGGTCACATCTAGTAATATTTCATGAAACATAAATAGCATGCACTCACGGTATCCTAACATGCAGCTGCATCGGCACCCAAGATTTTTTTTTAAAGTGCTGAGTGCAACTAAGGACTGCTCCATCGAGGTCAAAATTAGAACTAAAGCTTGATTTCGACGAGTATTTATCAGAAAATGATGTATTTGTACTGGATTTATAATTGAGTTGAGAAAACATGCATGGGCACGGGGAAAACATTCAAACTCCACATAGGAAGTGCCGGAGCTCGAATTTGAATTCTGAGCCTCTGTACAAATTCTCCCCTTCCATATTTCGGGATTGATTCGAACCATTTCCACTCAGCCAGGACATGTGTGGAATCGTTCATCAAATTACCACATTTTTACAATAGAATTCCCAAACGGAGATATTTCCTCCTTCCACATTTTGCATTCCAACCTCAAGTCTTACATTCTACAGTTGAACAATTCCAACGATTTCCTCTGCATTTCAATTTCGCACGCGCTCTCCAGAATTCACCTACATTTTCTTAAGACATTGCATTCTCTCGTGACAATCGATGTTGCCGACAGGTTTCTGTCTATGCTGGAGGAGGAAATCTACGGTGAAAATTCTCCCATCTGGGAGGCCGACTTCACCGTGCCTGCCGCCGATGGGGCGCAGCTGGGACATCAGATGGGTGAGGGGAAGACTCGTTTATTTTATTATTTTTTCTTATCACATGTGCAATTAAACCTTACGCACAATCATTAACAATGGATGGATGTCTTATGAATTGGCCGGTGAGTGTGCGTGTAAAGTGCGGTGAAATGACAGTATCGGTTCTTTCTCCAGTGATCAGTCCGGCGCCGGTGTCAGGCTTGTCCGCCCTCTCCAAGGCTCTGAGCGCGGGTTCGTCTCTGAGTCTGGATGCGTCAGGTTCCGAGCCAATTCCAGGTCCGCATCTTTGACGCGTTCAACGCTGCCAACCGCTTCTTGTTTTTACTTTTTTTTTCCCCCTCCCTTTTCAGGCGAGAAGCGTAAACTCCCCGAGGCGCTGACGTTGGAGGATGCAAAGCGCATCCGCGTGATGGGTGACATTCCCATGGAGCTCGTCAACGAGGTCATGATGACCATCACGGACCCCGCCGCCATGTTGGGTCCCGAGGTCGGTCACGCGATGCCAAATTTGTATTTTTAAAAGAAATCTGACGGATGTGACGGAGCGCATTTCCATTTGCAGACCAACCTGCTGACGCCCAACGCGGCCCGCGACGAGACGGCCCGTCTGGAGGAACGCCGCGGGATCATCGAGTTCCACGTGATCGGCAACTCGCTGTCACAAAAGTCCAACAAGAAAATCCTGATGTGGCTGGTGGGCCTGCAGAATGTCTTCTCGCACCAGTTACCTCGCATGCCCAAAGAGTACATCACGCGCCTTGTCTTTGACCCGTAAGATCCATCTATCTCGTACCGCGCACAAGCACCGCTCCTGATATTGCCTCAGTTTTTCTTTTTGTCCTTTGCGCCAAACAGGAAGCATAAGACTCTAGCCCTCATCAAAGATGGCCGTGTCATCGGGGGCATCTGTTTTAGGATGTTTCCAACTCAGGGCTTCACAGAGATTGTCTTCTGCGCCGTCACCTCCAACGAGCAGGTCAAGGTATGCCAAACGACTTTGCTATTTTTAATTTCGAAGGGAAATTAATGTTCATCACAAATCTATGTTCGATGCGCCCCTTTTTCTGTCCATGTCAGGGAGCGGCCTTTTTGCCACTTGCTGTCGACGAAAAATGACATCACAGATGCTCAGGGCACACCTGTTTTCTGAGTTTGGTCATGTGACGCTCGCAAGATGAGCTGCGATTGGTTGTTGTCTGAGCGCTGAGCAACTGTGATGTCATTTTCAGGATATAGAACTTGTTTTTATTCAGAAAAAAACTTTTGTGTCATAACTTTTGTTCATTTTTGGCATTGCTAACTTATAGGGGAAAAAAAGGACCATTCTTGGAGGACTATGACATTTCGACTAATATCGATGACACATATCACAATCTCTTTTCTGATTTGTCAGCTTTTTTTTCCCCATTTAATTTTGGATCCACCCGTCTGTCTCTTTGTACTGTACCAAGTATTTTGAAGAAATAAGAAACAAACTCAAGCTAAAACCTCATCTTTCATCTTCATCAGGGCTACGGCACGCACTTGATGAACCACCTGAAGGAGTACCACATCAAACACAACATTCTCTACTTTCTCACCTACGCCGACGAGTACGCCATTGGCTACTTCAAGAAGCAGGTGAGCCCCTGACACTTCACTCTCGAGCCATTTTTCCCTCAAATTAGACTCGTTTCCTCCTTTTGGCAGGGCTTCTCCAAAGACATCAAAGTGCCCAAGAGTCGCTACCTGGGCTACATTAAAGACTACGAAGGAGCCACGCTGATGGAGTGCGAGTTGAACCCAAGGATCCCGTACACGGAGCTGTCGCACATCATAAAGAGGCAGAAAGAGGTTCACAGTCTTAATTTGACACAGTCGCTATTTTTTGTAGTCGTGGAGCCAAAATTTCTCACGTGGGCAAGGAGAGCCACGGGTCCGTCCACAGAATAACTCGATAGCTCCTCGAACCCCCTTTGTCAGATCATCAAGAAGCTGATCGAGAGGAAACAGAGTCAGATCAGGAAAGTCTACCCGGGCCTCACCTGCTTCAAGGAGGGCGTGCGACAAATCCCCGTGGAGAGTATTCCCGGCATACGTCAGTGTTTGTGTCTCAGCACAATAACCATATAAGCGAGCCAAAATGCACTCATGTTTTGTTTTTTTTCTTCCTCGTTGTCCCCAAGGAGAAACAGGATGGAAACCAAGCGCCAAGGAGAAAGTGTAAGTGCAGTAGGGATTTAAACCTTAGAAGTAGGGCTCCAAAAAGTGGACCCAAAAAAAAAATAGTCGACACAAAATATTTGTCTTGAAGCTTCATCGGCATCATGTTGTGACACCCACGAAGACATTTCCAACCGACATACAACTCTGTACATTTTTTTTATGATTGTGATTTGTAATGGACAGTAACTGTCGGATGCTGGGCAAGCTCAAAATTTGATTCATCCATCCATCCATCCATACACTTATCCTCACGGGGGTCAGTGAATTTAATTTGTATGATGTACTAGTAACAGGTGCGATTAACACATTCTCCTTTGTCCTGTACTTTCTTTTTTTTAATTATTGCTTTATTGGAGGCATAACATTTGTTTTACCTCTTTACGGGCCTTTTTCAATTAAGTAATTTAAAATAGAGATTTTTATCATTTGCTCTGATTTTGGCGCTAACACTAAGGAGTTGTTTTGTAGAAAAGAAGTGAAGGACCCTGATGTGTTATACAACATGCTCAAGAACCTACTGGCCCAAATTAAGGTAAGATTGACATACCTCTAGTAGCATGTCCAGGTTATAAAGCATTTGGCGTCTTGGCTCATAGACATCATTTTGTGCCAATTGTCCGTTGTGTGCTCTGATGTTTTATTGGGCTTTTTGTTGTTGGTTTTTTTGTGTTTTTTTGGGGGGTAGACTCACCCCGACGCTTGGCCATTCATGGAGCCCGTCAAGAAGTCCGAAGCACCCGATTACTATGAGATCATCCGCTTCCCCATCGGTATGCTGACACTCATTCCATAGGAGTACAGAATGATGATATGCGAAATTTAAAAAATATTTCATGTTAAAACTAATATCTAAAATATCTTAAAGAGGTGACAAATACAAAGCATTAAAAAATATTTCATGTTAAAACTAATGTCTAAAATATCTTAAAGAGGTGACAAATACAAAGCATTGCCTATTCAAGTCTTTTTCTTGGAAAAAGGGATCCATTTTAATTTATCAATCGGGGCGATAGTATAATTCAGTCATACAAACAAAGCTGTTTTGCACAGAGGATAAAGATTTTTAATGCCTGTGAGTGTTGTTTTGTTTAGTTTGACAGTGACGGAAGTGACATTAAGTAGCTTGGAGCCTCCTTTTTAAACATTTGCCAAACTGTTGCTTGTTGGAAAGCGCGTGAAGTTGTTTGCATCGTTCCGCAGACCTGAAGACCATGACAGAGCGCCTGAAGAACCGCTACTACGTGACCAAGAAGCTGTTCATCGCCGACCTGCAGCGCATAATTACCAATTGCCGCGAGTACAACCCGCCTGACAGCGAGTACTGCAAGTCGGCCAACACCCTCGAAAAGTTCTTCTACTTCAAGCTCAAAGACGGTGGCCTCATTGAAAAATGAGCTTTTTGTTGTTGTTATTGGTGGGCTTTGTTTTTTTTTTTTTTTTTAGCAGGAGTCGAACACGACACAACGCAGTACCAAAGTTCTACACCGGACACCAACTTTATTTATAAGATGTAAACATCATTCCACCTGTTCAGTCACCAAAAACTGGACCTCGGGGACTTGAAAGCCACGTTGCCTTCGGTTACTGACACACTTGAAGCTCCCTGCTGCGTCTTTTTTTTCCCGCTTTGTTGTTTATTTTTGTATATAAAAATATATTTTAAAAGAAAGTGCACAAATTGGAGTTTGTGCTCGAAAATCGACACGTGTTCAAATGAACGTTTTGCAGCTCTTTGTGCTAAAAACGTGATTACATAGAACAGAGGTAAGAAATAAAATTGCTGTGCCTCTGTCTTAAAATATGTGCTTAAAAAGTGCATTAATTGGGTGCTACCCAAGAATTTGCTGCCTTCAGAAACCTCCAGTTAAAAAAACAACAACTTGCGGTTCTTTCCGACTTCAAACATCAAGCGTTACATTTCCATGACGTCATGGTTTAAATGCTATTTACTGTCACTGTAGTACTGTTAATAACAATAAAAGTTTTTTGGGTGGTGTAGGGTGTTTGATAGTGCCATCTATTTTAAATAAAAGGTGTCAGTTAACGCAACCCAGCCACTCTCGTCACAAAACTGGATTTCGGTTTCATTTCGTCACGTCTTCAATGTGAGTTTCACTTTCCCGACGCGACAAGGAGAACGAGAATGCGGCTGCGTTCGTGTGCACTTCAACTTCTCACGCTTCATAGTTTAATCTCCAACTTTTTACTTTGAATAACGCGGTACCGATATGTCCCAAAGGCGTCAATGGGATTTGGCTTTATCATCCATTTTGCACACGCCACAAAGCCACTTAAAAAAAGAAAGAAAATCGATGTCTTCCGCGATAGGTCCACCGTGACTTTAATGGTGTAGTCATAACCGTAATTCAATCTTGTACTTGCGTAATGAGCTCCTCCTTTCTTCCGGGTACTTTGATATTCCTTCAGCTCAGCTGATGATCGCCATGTCACTAGGAAGGAACTGCATACACGCACGCGTCGTTCTCGTCAATCTGCTAGGTACTTAACATTAGCAAATTTCAACCCCGAGTTGAAATAAAGTAGCTTTTGTTACCGTGTCACAGATGTGTCGCGATGTCAGATCTGGTCCTGTACGAGTACCAGGAGGAGGTGGTCCAGAGGGCTTTGCTAGGGGAGAACATCATCGTGTGGCTGCCCACGGGAGCGGGGAAGACGCGAGCCGCTGTCTTCGTGGTACACAAGCACCTGGAGAAGACCCCTGGGGCAAAAGTGGTGGTCCTGGTCAATACGGTAAGGAAATAATAATGCTAATAATAAATCCAGCTATCTGGGGTGTATTGGGACAAATGTGAGCAAGTCTCATTGATTGATTTGTAAATGTTTTAACATTCTTTTTACAGTATTTTTCACTTCACGACAACTCAAGTGACTAGAAGTGAGACGAAAACTGATTAGATTTATAAAATTGGTTTAGATTTCAAAGATGTGAGTGCATTGATAAAAACAGTAAAAATATAAATTCTATAAATAATTTTCGGAAAATATTTTTTTCGTTAATGGATGCTACAGCTTCTTGTTGCTGTCAAGTTTAGCTTATAGCAGACGTGTGTACATTGCAGCATGACATCTTTGATCCAATGGTGAAAGGGACACTTTGCTTTCGCTCCTCTTTCTTTCAACTATAACTGCTTCAGATGTTCAGAAAACAAAGTGTATGTAGGAAAGTGGTTAAGATTGCACGATTGTCTGTGTCTAATGTGTTGTCTTGTATTATTTTGTCATTTTATGTTAACTTTTCTTTTGATGCCAGCACGGGAATCCGCAGCGGCTCCTCTTTTTGTATGTTGTGAGAGGAAATAAATTTCATCTGTGCTGTATGTTGCACATTTGACAATAAAGTTGTACTTGATACGTGATACTTAAATCACGAAAGGTAACAAACGTCATGGTTCGTTTATTTTTGGTCATGTGACATTCGCAACCAGCAGTTTGGCAATATGATGTCATTTTTACAATACAATACAATACAATACATGCTGATTTATATAGCGCTTTCACAACAGCGGCAGCTGTAACAAAGCGCTTAACAAAGCAGTTAACATAAAGTAAAATAATAAACACAACACACAACATAAAACACGAACAAAAAGTAAAATAATGAACACAACACATGACATAAAACACGGACAGTCGTGCAGTCCTAACCACTTTTCCCACATACGCTTTGTTGTTAAAGCAGTTTGAGATGAAAGAGGAGAGAATCAAAGTGTTCTTTCACCAGTGGATCAGAGACGTCATGTTCAAAATGTGCACACGTCGGCTACAAGCTAAGTTTCAAAGTCAACAAGAAGCTGTAGCATCCATTGACGAAAAAAGAGATTGGTTCACTTCTCCTGTCCCATGTAAATCCATTCCAATTCCAAGCGGTTCCAAATACGCATCGGCGCAGAAGCCGACGTTCCTCTCTCCTAATCCTCAACTTCAGCAGTTATCCATCCAGCCGCACCAACGCAGACTGTCCAACAGCGCCGACGCCTCCACTGAACAAAACGGGCTGTGAAAAATGCTGCCCATTACAGGCGCAAAACACAAGCGCCCGGGCTGTCCAGCACCGACAGTCAATGGCGCCGACATTCCTCCCAATCAAAATCTGTGTTGGTACAGGCGTGCTGCCGAGAAGGCGCCACCACCAAGCACAGATTCTTCTCTTGACGAATGTCGTGGCCAAAAACGCTGAAAACAGTCCACATCAGGTCCACACGACGAAACAACAAACATGTGACAAAACAAAAAAGACAAAAACTACAAAAAAGAACAAAAAAGCAAGGCTCTTGAAGAGCACTTGCCGACGGCTGCCTACACGGGCGCCATCTTGGAAAAAAGTCGACAGCAAGTGGCAAAATGGCCGCCCCCTGAGGTACAGCACATCTTTATAGAGATAGCACTTTCACAACCACCTGCAGCTGTAACAAAGCTCTTTACAGAACATTTAATATAAAATAAAAATAATAGAACACATAACATAAAACACGGACAAATACTACAATCGTAAGAACTGTTCCTTGTTGTTTAAAGTGGTTAGAGATGGATAAGATGGGTGTATTTTGCTTCTTAATTCATGTTCCACGAATATAATATCAATCGGAATGCCGTCTTTATAGTGGATGTGGTGAGAATTTATTGTAAAGAAAAACTTTTATTTTTGACTTCCCCTTTAAGTACACACAAATACTGTGCACAATACAATACAATATGATATCACTCCCTTTAAGGGGAAGGTAACCATATACAGTATATTATATAGACCGACTGCTTAGCACGCCTGCCTCACAGTGCAGAGGTTTGGGGTTCGAACCCAGGCTCCGAACTTACTCTGTGGTGTTTTCATCCAGGTGCACCTGGTGGACCAGCACTACAGCAAGGAGTTCCATCCCGCCCTGGGGCGGCACTATGCTGTCACGGCAGTGAGCAGCGACAGCAACAGAAAGGACTTCCTGGGATTGGTGCTGCGTGACACGGACGTACTTGTGTGCACAGCGCAGATCCTCCTGAACGCCCTCACCAGCAATGAGGAAGCCAAGCACGTGGAGCTCTCAGGTCAGAAACAATTTGGGGGAGGGCATGTTGCCACGGTAACACTGGGTAATATTGCGATAATGTGGTTGCAGACATCACTCTGCTGGTAATGGACGAGTGCCATCACACGCACAAGGAGACGGTGTACAACAAGATCATGAGGCTGTACCTGGAGAAGAAGATGAGGGGCGACATACGGCTGCCCCAGATCCTCGGCCTTACAGCGTCGCCGGGATCGGGAGGAGCCAAAAGTCTGGACAAGGCTGTGCAGTATGTACTTCAGGTACAAACAACACTTCCGTTCATACGTAGATTTCATTTCATTTCCATTCGATTGAATTGTTGTTAAATGCGCATCCTGTAGTTTATTTAACTCGGTAATAATCATTATGTATTTAATAATAATAATTCCATTATCATTGTCATCGTTATTATCATACAATAATAAATATAATAATATAATAGTTATGACAGTATTATTACTATTATTGTTATGATAAAGTGAAGTAATCATAAGTGTGCATATTAAAATTAAGTGGGGTTAAAATTGCATGCATGTGTCAGATCTGTGCCAACTTGGACTGTGCCATCGTATGCACCAAAAACTGCACTGAGGAGCTCAACATGAAAGTACCCAAACCCGTGAAAAGGTTTGACATTGTGGAGAAAAGGCAGGAAGTAAGTACCCCCCAGACCCCGCCGCCGCCACACGCCACCATTTTGTTTCGAATGTAATTATCAACATTATCGTAATAACTGTGTGTTGGTAGGATCCATTTGGTGACCATGTGCAGTCGATGATGCGAGAAATCCACTGCTTCATGCAGCCTCCCGAGGACTTCATCCTCCGAGAGTTTGGCACGCAGGATTACGAGAGCGACATGGTCGCACTGCAAAAGAGAGGTCTCATATCATTGATATATTACCACCTGTAAAATTACATTTGAAAAAAAAGGAACATGTAATGATTCCGATTGCACATTTTGTCACAATTCAAATATTTCCATGTTGCTCACTCAAAAGTGTACATGTTGATTTTTAAAAATAACGTATTTCAGATTTAGTTTTAATGTGGATTAACGGTGCTTCAGCAGAAGAGACTTTTATAGGAGAACATTTTGATTCTGACCACATCCTCGTTTAAATGAATGTCATAACATATTTTTATCAGGTTTTAATACTTGTTAAATGTATTTATTTTCAAAATTGTAATTCAGTTTCAATATGAATTTCCACATAAATAATAGAGACATCTACTGTGCAAATCATGCTAATCACAACTAAAATACCATCGAGTTGCAATATGTTGTGTTAAGTCTGAATCCAGATTTGATTCTGATTTAGCTGATGTGAACACAACAATCAATGTGTTGGTGCAGGTGTGGCGGAGTACGACAGGGGACTGACACAATGTGCCATCCACCTGCGCGAGTACAACGACGCGCTGCTGATCAACGACACACTGCTGATGGAGGATGCGCTGTGTTCGCTGAAGGACTTCTACAGAGTCAGAGAGACCACCATCATCGACGACACCGACCGTTTCCTGGTGAATCTTTTCCAAGGTGGGCGCTTATTTGTCTGGAAATAGGAAAGTGGTTGCCTGTGTACTTTCTCCACAGACGACGGAGATTATCTGTTCAGATATTTGGAACGCACCAGGTGATCAGACCAGGTTGCACCTTGCTGCACTAATGCCGATTCCAGATTTGATCTAGATTGCACATTTAGTCGCAAGTAAGACATTGAACACATTCAGATGTTTGGAGCTCAAATGTGATCAGATAACAATGCAACTGACAAATTTCTTATCCTAGTGCTGAATCCAGATTTGAAATGGACTGCATATGTCGGCACAAATAACCACTTTTACAATTTGAAATTACATTTCAATTAAAAGGTTCTGATGTTTCGACCTCAAATGTCTTCAAATCAGAATCCAAATCTGGAATGCTAAATCCAGATTTGATCCTGATTGTACATGAATTAAACACAAACACACAAAGAATGTTCAGATATTTGTTTTACTCAAAATGAAAATGTCTCGATATTTATTACTCAAGTATCATGAAGAACAGATTATTAGTACTAATTCAGAATCCAGATTTGGTCCAGATTGCACACAAATTAAACCTCTGAACTATCAGATCTCGTCCAAGGTAGGACTGGAATCGAAAGTTGATCACCTGTCGCTCACCTGCAGAAAACGAAGCCAAACTGGTGATGTTGGCGTGCGACATGCGTTACACAAACCCCAAGATGGAGCAGCTGGAGAGCACCCTGCTGAGGCACTTCTCTCCCAGTGTAGAGTCCAGAGGAATCGTCTTCAGCAAGACCCGCAAGAGCACATCCTGCCTGCACCAGTGGGTGCTCGCCAACGATAGCCTGCGCTCAGCCGGCATCAAGTCCGCCATCATAACCGGCAGCGCCGGCATGACACAGGTGAGCTCGCTGACTGACATCGACCGACAAAAGTGGAAGTGCACAAATTAGAGTTGGCAATCAACCTGACGTGCGGTTTCAAATAACATCAAAGACGATTTAGCTTTCAACAAATTCAACGCAGGTTTTACTCAACGCCATCATATCAATCGCCGCTTTTCCTGCAGCAAGATCGCGACAACACCATCCAGAACTTCCGCCTGGGCTCTGTCAATCTCCTGATTGCCACCAGCGTGGCCGAAGAGGGGCTGGACATCCCCCAGTGCAACCTGGTGGTGCGTTACGGCCTGCTGACCAACGAGATTGCCCAGCAGCAGGCTAGCGGGCGCGCCCGCGCCCAAGACAGCCACTACTCTCTGGTGGCAGAGCGCGGCAGCCGCGAGGAGCGACGCGAGCACCTCAACACTTACCTGGCGGGCCTCACCGCCAGAGCCGTCGACGAGATCCACCAGATGAGCCCGACAGAGTTCAGAGCAAAGGTGAGTGACCCTGCCAGAGACCAACCTTTCAAAAATATGGTGCTGCGAGAATTGAATCGAATGTTACTCAATTGTTCTGAAAATATGACTCTATATTTTTTTGTTGCTCTGGAGTATCCACTATCGGGTCGCACCTAGTCAAAAAAATCATGAAAAAGAAAAAAATAAGTCGCTCAAGATCAATAGATCTATGGCTCACCTTAATTCGAATCCTGCGCCAAATTGTGGCCCAGGGTAGAATCCTTAGAATCGATTATTTTGTCTTTTGCTGCCATAAATAGTAAATCTCGCGGATCAAACAACAGACCAACGTCAGGGTACATTTAGACACAAACAATGGACTAATGGTCAGCCAATGAGACGCCATCTCACCTCGGGTCCGGGTGTTTGTCGGCAGATCGACGAGATCCAGGCGGAGACGATGCTTTGCAACCAGATGGCGGAGATCCAGATGATGGAGAAGAACGGTCGCTACTTGTCCGCCAGCGTCCAGCTGCTGTGCGGCAACTGTTCGACGGCAGTGGCGCAAGGCAGCGACATCCAGCTGTTGGACAACATGCATTATGTCAATGTCAACCCGCAATTCAGGTCAGCTCATATGTACCGTCAATCTGACACTCAGAATTTGCATTCGCCACGTTTCCTCTACAATAGATAGTCACTCACACCTAGAGACAATTTAGTGTGTTCAATCAGCCTACCATGCATGTTTTTGGAAAGTGGGAGGAAACCGGAGTACCCAGAGAAAACCCACGCAGCCACGGGGAGAACATGCAAACTCCACACAGAAAGGGGCCGGAGCCGGAATTGAACCCTGCACTTCTGTACTGTGAGGCAGACGTGCTAAACATTCTATAATGCGCCACCCAATAGGAAACTATTTACTATTATAATACACCATTTTATCTGTTTTCATACATTTAAAAATATATATTGCAACATCATCTACGAATGATGTTGCCCATCTGTGCATTTTAAAAAAAATAAAAAGATGCCCTTGAGCACCAAAGTGCTCCGTTTTTTTTTTTGGGAGTTTCTTTAGTTTGTTTTGAGCCCACCACAGAAGGACCCAAATGATGGCAAAGAAGAAAAATGTGATGACAACCATAAAACAGCATGACGCGAAGTTTGACATGTGTCTATACTCTCAGGAGGCACTATAAGAAGGGCTCTCCGGTCCTTTTGAACAAGACGTTTGAGGACTGGGAGCCCGGCTGCCTCATCAAGTGCAACAACGGCAACTGCAACAAGGTAACACAATGCCTCGTCTTTACTTTTCAGAACCTGTGTGTGTGTGTGTGTGTGTGTGTGTGTGTGTGTGTGTGTGTGTGTGTGTGTGTGTGTGTGTGTGTGTGTGTGTGTGTGTGTGTGTGTGTGTGTGTGTGTGTGTGTGTGTGCGCGCTTTAACCACTTGTGGGCAGTATAATAGAGACATACAGTACAGTACATGTAACTGGTCAAGTCACCTCAGTAAGCCACAGTAATAATAATCGTAAACCTATGACCGCACCTTCTGGACAAACATTTAATCGGATAATTTCCTGTGGCACACCAGATGATGTCATTTAAAAAAAATAAATAAATAAAAAAACAGCACTACGTCATAAATTTAGTGTCCCATGATGCATTGCGTTGCAGCAATGGGGCTATGAGATAAAGTTCCGCAAAGTGGCACTCCTGCCCAATGTGGCCATTAGAGACTTCGTCCTGCAGACACCCAACGGCAGGACCACCGTCAAGAAGTGGAAGAACGTCCCGTTCACTGTGGAGCACTTCAGCTTCAGCGAATACTGCCATCAACACCTCATGGACTCTTAACAAGCTAACGCTAACTTATTATGAGTTTGCCCGCCCAAAAGTCTTTTAATGAAATGTGCACTGTGAAAGTATTTTTAATTATATTTATGTCCATGATGAAATTAAACCCCATTTTACCTTTACTGAAGTTACTCTTTCTTGCCTTGATTACCCTGATTAGATTTGGTGTTTGATGCCTTCACATACCAATAGAGGGCGATGTTGTGTCGGGAATCGTCCACACTGCGGTGACCGTGCACATAAAAGCAAAGAGCGTCAATTTAAATAGGTAAAAATACAACCTAAAAAAATTTCATTAATGAAAAGAATACAATAGCAATATTCAATGGATGATATGAAGAGGAAAATATATCAACTCAAGTGTATTTATAGAGCACTTTCAAACAGTCGTTTGTCAGTCAGTCAATTGAATCTAAAATAATTACAAAAACTACAAAACAGGAATTGGGCAAATACTGACTTATGATATTTGAAAATAAATTAACCATCAGAACCTTCCAAAACAATTGCAAGTACTAAAATAATAATGAAAAAATATCACAATGAAAAAAAACAAAGGTGACAAAGATAAATTTAATATGTTAATATCGATGAACAATACAAATAAAAATAGCATATTTAAGTCTCATCCTCTCTCACAAGGGTTGAGAGCATTAGTCTCTACTGTATTTCAGCTATGGTATTGATGTTTTGTTTTTAGTGGATTTTATTTATTTGCTTTTCCTTTCAAGACAAATAAAAACATCCATCCATCCATTTTCCGGTCCGCTTTATCCTCACAAGGGTTGCAGGGGGTGCTGGAGCATATCCCAGCTATCTTCGGACAGTAGGCGGGGGACACCCTGAACCGGTTGCCAGCCAATTGCAGGGCACACAGAGACGAACAATCATCCGCGCTCACACTCACACCTTCGGACAATTTTGAGTGTTGAATCAGCCTGCCATGCATGTTTTTGGAATGTGGGAGGAAACCGGAGTACCCGGAGAAAACCCACGCAAGCCCGGGGAGAACATGCAAACTCCACACAGGGAGGCCGGAGCTGGAATCGAACCCGGTACCTCTGCACTGTGAAGCCGCCGCGCTAACCACTGGACTACCGGGCCGCCCCCTACAAAAACAAATATTAGAAAATAACCCAATAACAATACAGAGTAATACAAAAATTGAAATATTAATACCATTAATGTGTAAAATGCTCATTGGCAAATATTTGATAAACCACAAAAAATGCCAAAGAAGTATCAAATATTTTTAATGCTTATTATGAAAAATAATCAAATTGAAACCCCACAGAATTACAAATAAAATCATCACACTGCAAAACATGAAGAAATATGAACTAAGGACGATTGGTAAACCTCAAAAACATTACATGATAATCACACTGCAATAAGGTGAAGGAATGGAGTCATTGTGTGAAATTAGCCAAATAAAGCATCTCAGTTTAAGCAAACATATCGCAAGACATTACTTCGACACTTTTGATGAATGAAAACTGACAATTTGAAAAGATGTGCCCTCCACAGTCATTATATGGTGTTCATATTGTATTCCTGCGTCACTAATATGCTTGTGTATTCCAGTCTGGCTCATTGAACACACATTTAACATCATTGCGAGTCGCGGAAGAAAGCACAACTAATTGATCTCACTGGCATCAATCAATCATCAAATGCAAATGATAGAAAGTAACACTCTTTTTTTATCACACATCACACACACACACACACACACACATACATACATACATACATACATACATACATACATACATACATACATACATACATACATACATACATACATACACACGCACAGACATGGCATTAAGCCTGACTTGAGGTGGAGGCGGAAATTGATATGATTGACTGTGAGCCGACTCAGCGTCTCTAATCAACGCTGATTATTTCCTTTTGCACATGCAGAGCACACTGATTGCAATTTGACAACCCCCTGTGCATGTCTGTGTGCGTGTGTGTAGCCAATGTCATTCATGTACTCATGCTCATGCATAAAAGTATGTTTTGTCCTACTTTTTTGCATCACGTTACTATTTTTCAACAGAGTCATGAGACCGTTTTAGCATAGCATAGCATGCTTCATTCATTTTCAACCCTGAAGGGACACACACACATGAATGATCAAGGGTGTGTGAGTGCGTGTGTGCGTGCGCGTGTGTGTTGTCTCTCAAGTGCCCACTTAATGGTGCAGCTGTGCTTCTGACATGTCAAGGCCCTAGCGTGCAAGTAGCATGCGCATATAGAGGGAATGAAATGAGATGATTTAATTGGCCACGATTGAATTAAGCAGTGATCACTCCCACAGCGGCGCACTCTGCGCTCTCGCAGAAAACACTGGCCTGCGGTCGTCTGCAAAAATACCAACCATATCTAACCCAGTGCCACACAGCTATGCCACACACTGCGCCGGATTTACACTGGTCACGAAACTAGAAGCCTAAGTCTTATTATTTGGCCTTCGTAGTCATTTTCAAAGCTTTAACAGCATATTCTGTTCTGTGTCACTGTTTTGCATCACATTCTTATGATTTTTTTAAAGAATTGTGCTCTCTCTAAGATGAACGCTTACGAGAAATGATTTATTAAACGTAAGTATTTTTTGTGTGGGTGTGCATTCATGCTCATTTTGTTTGCACAGTCAAAAGCCTTTGCCGCGGCGTGCCGTTGTCTGGCACAGTGGCAGGAAATTGAAGGACAAGCAGAGAGTGGGGTAGCGCAAGGACTTGGCAGGCAGGCGGAAATGAGCGACCCTGGCGTGACCTTACGTTATATTGTCTGAACACAGCCGCGTCACACAAGTTAATGTTGGAATAAAGCACTTTTGAAAGAAAAAAAAAAGTTTAACAGAAACCCCAAAATATACGGTTACTAAAATGCTTCTGTAGGGTCATTGTTCTGTAGGACGTCTTTCATTTTTTAAATGATATTAAAAAATGAATTAATGTGATTTTGAGAATGATATAATTGATCATCTGTGAACTCCTTTGGATTGCTTATAAACAAAATCTGTGAATCTGGCGAGTCAGGTTGAAGGAAAGAAGGAAGGAAATAAGGAACTGACCGAGCAACCAGGTTACCTTCTGATCAATGAAAAATGACATGCATATGAAATATAGATGAAATAATAGCTGTTGTATAATTGGTGGACAGTGACATATTTAAACAGTCTTACTTACTTTTCTTACTAACTAACCGACATTTGTGTTGGTTTTTTAGCTAAGTGACTTCCTGGTTCATGGAAAACATTGAACGATAAGAAACAAAATTAACAGTATTTCCAAGATAATTTCTAAACAAATGAACAAACGGACTAAACATGATATGAGTACCGGTAGTTTGTCTGATTATTCGTAGCAGGTTAACTCCTGCTCTTTGAGTACAACTTAGTAATCATTAAACGAACGAACTAGCTAAGAAGCTACAAATGTATTGTCAGTAACCTTTTTAAACAATATAACGACTAATTAACAATGTTACAAATGAACTCAGTCCCACATTTGTTTTTGAGTTTCAGTTTGGATAGCAAGGAAGGAAGCTTCCTGGTCCGTGGTGGACGATTTAAGAAGATCCATGTTGGTGTCAAGCGTTTGTAAGGTAGGTAGCTGCTTGCTTGATTCAAAGGTACATAGCCTCACGTTTCCTTTGTGAGTCTTTTTAGGTTAAATGTACGCGAAGGACGACGGCGGAAGTTCATGACAGCCAAAATGATGGTAAGGCGTAGCGTCAAGACGCCCTCCATGCGGTGACGTTGGGGTAGCACGCCGCAGCATGTGCAACATAGCGGCCGGGTCACAGTCAGGGAAAGTAGGTTTGTTCTGGCGGGAAATGTGTATTTTCGCGTCTGAAAATGAAACGGGGCCTTTGTGACATTTTCACAAGCCCGGAGCCACGAGTAACCTTCACTCGTCGACAGGAACAGTAAAGCACAATAAAGATTGTATGTTAATACAATATTAATATAATACGGTTGTGCACAATTTTGACGATGATGGTTGATATAACAAAAAGCCGAGACAGGAAGTGGCGCAGAAAGATGAAAAGAGGCTCCCTGGCTGAGGTAATTATTGGCTCTCATATAATAAATGTGTTATCGTTGATCATGACAAGTCTCATTTCCCCACCAATGACCTTTGCTAAACCCCCGGCATTATGATCATTATTATACATTTTATCTTATTTTATTATAATGTCATCTAATCAAGAAGTCTTTTCAAATGCTTTATGTCACATACGTATTCAGACAAGTTTGATGTGAGCCAACTAATGTACTGGTCTTCTTTTCTATTCTGCTTTTGCCTCTATTCACTTCTCAAGGTCTCACAATTATACTATTTATTTAAATGTATTTGTACTTTTTATCTTGGATTAACTCAACACTTGAAGTCTAAAGTATGAAGTCACTGCACTATTACTCACTGTGCGTATTTTTTTTTTTTGCCAGCTAACAGGTATACCTGCTGTATGACGTGAGAAATGGATGGACACATTTTTTATCTACGGCTAACATTTTGTCAGACACATTTTGTCTTGTCTTCCCACGCGCCTGCCTGCACTTACGCTATTAAACTTAATAAACTCCTGCTCGACAGAGTGGTCGCTCACAGATGGCTTTTTAAAGTCTCAGATGCCGTATGTGGTGGTAAGCGCTCCGGTTGCCGTGGCGACCAGGTTGATGCACTACAGGATATTGAGAGCGCCGCGAGTGGGAGGAGGCCTGTGTTCACTTTGTGTGCCTGCTGCTGTGCATAACAGCACAATAACGTGTATGGGTACCTTTCAGTCAATTTGCACTAAGGGAAACGTACTAGCTCTGTCTGGTATTATTCAAAATGTCGTCTCTGTGTGCCCTGCGATTGGCTGGCAACCGATTCAGGGTGTCCCCCGCCTACTGCCCGAAGACAGCTGAGATAGGCTCCAGCACCCCCCGCGACCCTAGTGAGGATCAAGCGGTTCGGAAAATGGATGGATGGATGGAATAAAGAGCTTGTTTTACTAGAGTACAGAAAAATACAGTAAAGATTGTTGATAAAATAGCAATCAAAATATATATATATAGTTAAAAACACGAACAAGTGAGGATATGCTCACGTTTATGACACCTAGGCCAGATGAAAATCTAATTCGAGGATTAACTTTCCAGACATTTTAGAATCGAGTTTTTCATGACTGATCAAAAATAGGGAAACATCCTCAAATGCGGCCCGACTGTTCAATATCCTCTTGACCACCTTGTGTTGACGATTCTTCATAACAAATGATATGCAGTTGTGAGCGCTTGAATCAGTGATGTCGGGGAGCATGCCCTGTCCTGTCTGAGCATCTATAAGCAGAGCTGTCAGCACCCAAAGGGCACCCACGGAACCCGACGGCGGGCAGGTGCACCCGGCTTCAGATACTGCACCTCCTGCCAGGCTTTAATGTCCTGACCTTTTGTCACTCCACGTGAACCAAAGCATGTTAATAAAATGACACGTAAATACAAGCTCGTTAGCATGTTGATTTAACAACACTGATTCTTTTAGAAGGTTTAAGGTGGTGGTGAAGGGGGAGTGTTATGTTTCAGGACCCCAGATTCTATTTTTACGATGCCTTCTTGTCAGAAGGCCAGCGCATTTTGCACCAAGGAGGATGACAGCGAGGCCAAAAAGTAGTCATCACCTCTCGTGTGACAATGTCATCCATGTATACCTCCCACGGGGGGCTAGCCACTCTATATTCAGGTCTGTTTAGGGTTTCAAAGTTGGGTTTCAAACTAGGGCGGTGTCTTATGTTATGTGTTCTGTTGTATTACTGTTATTTTATGTTAAATGATTTGTAAAGCGCTTTGTTTTACGGGAGCAGCTGTTGTGAAAGCGCTATATAAATAAATATGTATTGTCTTGTATTGAACTAGTCGCCAGGCGATCACAGGGCACGTATAAACGAACAACCAATCTCACAATTAAAATAGCGGTTAACCTACTATAACCTATATCAATATAATAATGACTAAACTAAGTATGAAGGTATTTAAAACATAAAGAATAAAAGATAATGGATGGTTAGATTAATATATTTGATACATAATACGTATAACTATTGAGTTTCTCTTATTGAGTGCCAGGTAATCCATTTGAAAATTACCTATTTGACAAGTTTTTAACTTGGCGACACTCACTTCGGGATTTACATTTCAAGATAAAACAATACATATGACAACCGAGTTGGAAAACATGATCATTTTTGTCTAAAACGCATCTTCGTATCAAATTTAGTGCAACGAGAGCGCAAACTGTCCGATAAACCACATTCCTTGTCTGACGACATTTCCCCATCTTCTGGTTTGACCATATATGCTTTCATTTTGAAAGACAGTTTCCGGTATCATCTCTCTGGCATCCGACCTTATGCGAGTTTGACCACACCACCGCTTCACTGGATGGCTCTGTTGACTTCTTTCGGGCGGTCAGTCTTTACAGATTCGCTTTGGCCGTAGCTTCTTTGGCATCTCTGACGTGCACCGCACCGAGAAGGGATAGTACGGAAACGAGTCCCGGTGAAACGAGACGTCCCGTGCCCGTGTTGGTGCCGGTTCGACTGTTGCTGGGCTAGAGCATCAGGTGCGGACACCTGGAACGTGTTGGTAAGTTTTAATGGAGTTTGTCGTCATGTTGTTTGGCGCCGCATTTCGACCGGGGAATGAAACTTTGTGTCAAATTGTCAGAGAAAATGCCGAAAAAGATTTAATTATGTATTTGTGAATGAACGCTGAGCAAGTTTGAATGAGACATCAGTTCAGAGGTGGTAAATTGAAACACTGAACGGGACCGGCTCCAAAATGCAGTTCATTATCAGCATTAAAACACCTGGTGGAATATGACTAGTAGTCATAGTTTACTAATGTTCTTTCTAACTATAAGAATAGAGGATGAGTGCAGTGTGTTCCTGCATTGAACTTCAATTGTTATAATGAAGTTCCAATGCTACCGTCTATAAATTGTTCCCTAATAGAGCTGCTTTTTTGTGCATGAACAGCAATTATAGTTGCTATTGCCAAACGTTAAGTAACTTAATCCCAATTTCAATCCCCAATATGACTTCCGCCCCGTGAAGTACATATGTGTGTCTGTTTGTGTCTTGTAATCAATAATACAGATAGATAACATTCAAATGTCATACTTGGAAAAAAGGGTTTGTGAATTAAGCTTTACAAGTCTGAGCAGACAAGGATGCTTTACTGGTGTTCAGGGGTGTCAAATTTAGGCGCTTGACGACAGATTAACAAGATACTGTACTGGATGGTGGGTGCCAAAAGAAAAACAACGGATAGTTGTCATTGGCAACTTTGGCTCTGTTTTGTGTCCTACATAATGAAATTAATCTAATCTCACATTCAATACGTTGGCTCCCTACAAAATACTGCTGCTGTATTTTGTGCAACAACAACAATTACAGTCCTTTAGCCCTTAATATAACTTGAGCAAATTGTTTTTAACAGCTGATCAGTGGGGAAAAGACAAGTCATTCAAATTCAGATTCATTTAAACCGTTTTTATTGGTGGAGTACAGTAAGGGAACACTGATACCTTCTGTAGAATACCTACCCTTTTAAAAATGCACTTGTACCACACACTGATATCACTTCATCAGACATACCTTCTGGGTAGGAGGCATGTCAGCCGTGTGGCGATACTAAAGGTATACAGGGGTGACAATGCTTTTCCCTGACTGCAAATTAATTTTAAGGTTATATCTCCACAATTGATTACCGCATAGTGCATTGCACATGACGCGTTGTTAGATTTGCTTTAATACCTAGCATAGATGGTTTTTTTTAATCATATATTGATAATCTCATAATCGTATCGTCTGGTTTCCACCACTAACACCAGACGTCTAATGCTATATTTAATAAGTTATCTCCCAGTATATTGCTGTCGCAGTGCTAGGAATTATATTGGCGGTTTGTACTAACAGAAAGGCAAATCATGCCAATTCACTCCCTGGTATGATTTCAGCCTTGCTGCTGATCGATGCAAAAAGACAAACAAGTGACTCAATAAGTGCTTCTGACCAATTCAAACTATTTTGCAGTAAAACTGGTGCAATAGCGACCAAGTATTGAAAGATACTTGTCATGTGCATTCCTACTATGACACTAATGATGGAATTTATACTGTTAAATGTGTGTAAGTGTGTCTAAGTGTGTGTGTGATTTGGCAATGCAGCATTGACATTTTATCATGCAATGACATTCAAATGACATAATGCCCCCAAAATACTCACTTTTAATCATCTCTATTGGGACCAACAGCTATTATCTGAACCGCATGGAAAGAATCATAAGGATTTTCCACTGCGAATGAAAGAAAATAAAGCAGAGATGGAGCTTTAGAATATGAAATCTTTGTTGGATACGGTTTAAGAATTTTTATGTTGTTTCTGCCGGTCTGTGCGTTGCGTTGTGCCCGGTTGTTTGTTTGAGTCTTTTTTGTGAGGTGTCATAACAGTGTGCATTGTGTCCTGGGGGGGTCAGGTTAGCTGAGAAGTACTCATAAAGAAACTGTATGAGTGTCTGAACTAAGCTGGAATGGCATCATGCCATGTATAAAAGAATTGTAAAAATACATGCATAAATAGCTGAGATTGACTCTGAAAATATATATAATATATGGCTTTGGGATTGTATGTAGTGTTGATGTTAAAACCTTATCTATCTCGCCTCACGATTTCCTGACGTGCCCTCCACCCATTTTGTTTTGACCTTCCATCCAGTTTCCATTCGGCCGCCGTCTTCCCTCGCGTCACCCGCTGAGCCAAGGTGACCGCCATACCCCAAAGCTTTAACAAGATGTACGTCCAAACGTCAGCTGACCTCTCTTGAAAAACCATTAGGGACCTTCGCTTGGATTCCACGAAAAGTTAAAAGTGACGGCGGCTACGACACTGCTGGCGGCTTGCTGACCTACCAGTGCAAACACACACTTAATTCCCAATTAGCCGGGGACAACGTGATGCTGTCATGGGTGGAAAACGGCAACTTGTATATTTAGTTTAGAGCGTTAATGAAATTCATTATGGGGACAATAGAAAGTGGGCCAAAGGTTGGACTGACGACTTTCATGAGCTGTCCAGTTTCGTTGCTGCCTACTATTTAGCACTCATGACTTTAACGGACTTAATTAGTGACGAAAAAAATTCTGTTTCCACTTCAGGTCAAACGCAATTGGATTTTTTTTCATTCCCCCTTCATGCCTTAGTCCCCTTCACCGGCCTGGGTCGCTGCCTCATGCGAGGGTGGATGTAGGAAGATGGGGGTGGGATTAAAAAAACGGGCGAAGTGCAAAAAGGGACTCTGACAGCTGCACGAAGCCTGCCTCGGGGTCCCCTATTCCACCATGGCAAACACTCCCGCCCCCTCCTGGTTGACTGGCATGCCCCGAAGAAAGCTTTCTGCCTTGGGAAAGACCCAACAGAAGCTGCCGCGCTACACAGTGGTGATCCGCATCAGTGATACAGCTTTCCCTGGGGGACGCCACGCTCAAATTGGACTCTTTCCCCCTCTTGCAATTTTGAGGAATAGTGCATATTTTGCATGTAATTCTAAGGTTGCACTGAACTGACAAGACAATAAAAACTGACTGCACTTGAACGCATCGCAACGTACTGAAGTCAGACGGGCCAACATCAACGATCCATTGCTTGTTTGCCTTCAGTGAAGTCATTCGAAATGGCACACCTCGCTACCTGGACATACACAGTGGCCTCAGTGTGTACGCGTAAGCAAACACATGCACAGTGAACTGTTTATGCTGCCGAATGTTCCAACACCGCTTCAGTGTGCTACAGCCGGCAGCAACAACAACACTCACTCAACATAAGTAAAAAGCTGTAAGAGAGTTCACAAATCCACTCTTAGTAAACCAGAGTCGGAGTGATCATTCCAAAAGTGCTTAAAAGTATTAAAATATATATCGGTGACCGCTCTTGTTATTAATCAAAGCGTTGCCGATTTCAGCTCCTGTGACCAATTTTTATCCCAACGTGGCAAACGTCTCATCCCGCTACCATGGCAACAGATAGTAGCTATCAGAGTCATTACAGGCGCCGAGAGATGATGGTGAAAGGGCTCCAGCTGCTCGCCGCCCGCCGCCCGCCGCCTCCATGGCTGCATTGATTTGCCTTCAATGACGTCCAAACTACAGCAAGGGCTCGCCGTCGTCTTGGCTTGTTATAGAATGTGCCGCACGATGTGGAGGTGGAACATCGACGAGAGCTTTAGATAGACCACTAGTTAAGTAGCTATTGACGTGGCGGCTGACTCGGTTGCTCGCATTCCCTCGGAACAGTCGTACATCTTTTGCGCCGTTGGACAGCTTTTATCACTTTCCCTCATGCTGAGAAGGCGGAAAGGAAGAAAGGCAGGTGTCTTGGGTTAGCTTCATTGCTCTTCAGCAATCTTAAGTTGTTTGGGTGACCGAATTAAACTTAATGAGTCATTGCAGTCAGTTTCCGCAAACCACTTGAGTTGAACTAATTCATCAGGTTTTACAGTGTCAGGGATGGGCAACTCCGGTCCTCCAGGGCCACTGATTCAAACGATCAGCGATCATTATCGGCTTCTGCTGATGTTTGCTGATGAGCTGATCACTCCAATCAGGTGTGATGTAGGATGGAAACACAGAAAACACGCAAGCTAGCCACCCGTGAAGACCGGGGTTGCCCAGCTCTGGTGTATGTGAACACATTATAATTCATTTATTTTTGTAGCGCTTTCAGTCAAATTGATGAATAACGTACAAGACAAAAACATTTCATGAGAATAAAAACAAAAAAAAAGTAAATTAAATCATAGAAACATGTACAATGCAACATTAAAACAGAGCACCAACTCATGAGATAAATGTAACCGTAAAAAGACAGAGAGACAACAACGCAAAGGCATATATTCTTTATCCTCAGAAAACCCCCAACTCATATTACTGCACCGTACTAAGTCACTTTATTGTGAAACTTTTCTTTGTTTGTGTCTGTATGACTGTATTATTCTGCCCCCTCCTGGCCAAGGTCTTTTGGGCATTTCAGAGAGCAAAAATCCGCGAATAACAGCGGATTGGTTAAAAAAAAAATCAAAGCAGTGAATCACCACGAGGCAGCGGAACACTGTGTTCTTGTCTTTTTTTTCAAAGGGGTTGAATGGTTACAAGTAGCACAATTATTACAAATGTATTTGCACTGATTGCATGTATATAATATGTCGTAGTAGAGTGGTTTGGTCCTCAATTTTGCTTTCATAAGTCGACTTCATGATTTTGTCGTTGAATAGAGCAATCACCCTTGGCGCTACATTAGTTAGCGTGTTGACTTGATCTCCCCCGAGCTCGGGTGCAGTCATCACGAGCTCATGGCACCCTGACACGCGATGTAATTAAACCATAAATTGTTGTCCCCCTAGTAAAAAGACCATCCTTCACTTTTTTATTTATTTTTTGCTTCCCACAGCTTTTCGTGCTGACTAAACAGCCATGGATGAGGTTCACATCAGTAGCATCATCACTTTCATATTGAGAGAGAAAAAAAAAGGAATGAGCAGATGCAACTTCTGTCCTGAGGAGACACAATTTGTCAAGAAGAACCTAGAAAAGTGAAAACAAAAATTTAAGGTACAGGATTAAAATTACCTTGTAAAAATGCATTTTTGGGAAGAATTGGACCTGATTTTAGCTACATTTAGGATATGTAGTTCAGTCACTGCATTCTTTTTCTGCTTTTACTGCCATGACTCATATCCAAATTTGGTCACTTATGCCAATGGAGTCACAACACGCTGGCTTCATCATCACACACTTTCCTCAACTACAAACAGAATGAAATATTCCGCGGTCCAGACAGAATATACTGTAATGGCTTTCGGACTTTATTTTGCCCACCCCATGGGTGGAAAGTCAAATTTACACCAACTTCTAAACATTTTGCTACTTTTATATCCTTCCTGTTCCTTTAAACCTGCACTCAGTCGCAGCTCGACAAACTGACCACCTCAGGGTCTGTTCGTCCCGCCGAGCGAGGGTCTCTGTGGTCCCCGAACGCACCGCCCACCTTCCAAAAACACACAGAAGGCCGCCCTGTGCCCACCACGAGGCACAGTACAGCCTTGAAGGGCATACATTGGAGCTCTGTGTGTTGCTGTTTAACTTCCTCCTCCTACACCCCCCTCATTTACACCCCCTGACCCTCCCATATGTCCCCTTCCATACACACACTTACCTTTGATACCACGAGTCCCTGCGCGCAGTCCGATTTAGACCGCCTCCTGTTTTCTTGCCCGTGGACTGCGATCTCAAAGGACTGAGTCGATCCAGCCTCCTCTGAAAAAGCAAGCCTGAAGGGGCCCTTTACATGGGACCATTTTAAAAACTGTACGTAGAGTTACAGTCCCCCTGCAAAAGTATTGGAATGGAGAGGTCAATATCTTTGTTTTTGTTGTATAAGTGATGACATCGGGGTTTCCAATTAAAAGATGACGTTCACACTCAAGTTGAGAATTCCAACTTTTATTTCATGGTAGATGTGTTAATCAACTTGTGACAGAGCATCTTTTTTTTAACCCACCCACTCTGCAAGTGAGCGCAAGTACTGTATTGAAACAGACATTATTAAATTAACTTCAACTGAATAATATTTAATATTTGGTAGCATAACCCTCTTTGCAATCACTGCATCAAACCCGCTACACACTGTCAACAATCTTCCTCGGTTTCATGTCTTTTTTTTTTCTCTCATATTAATCTTTTTCTTTTATTCGCCAGTCTCAGATCTGCATTCCAGGGGGGTTGTCTCTTCACTTGTAGATGTTGACACTTCCGTTTTGCGGGTACCATTTAAGGAAGTTTCCAGTTTAAAATGATCTCCATTGAAAAAAAGTGTAGTTTTTTTTCAAAAATAAGGAAATTAGTGTATGGACATACAATAATGTGTGAAGTGCGCTGAGGCCTTTTAGCAGTTGGACTAATGAGCACCGAGGGCACTTGAGCAGCCCGCCTCTCTTCCACGCCCGGGAGACTTGTTACATACACATCCTTGACGGCCAATTTTTGCCGCGCTAAAAGCTTCCTCCCAGGTTGACGTTTATGCTAATGCCCGTGGAGTGTCGACGCGACACGGAGCGCCAACGCCTGAAAATGAAGCGGCACTTGTGACCTTGGCCCACTTCACCGCGGCGTTCTGGTTTCCCTCTAATCGAGATGCGGCGTTCTCCTGGCACACGGGCTCGGAATAGCAGCGACGTGGACCCATTAAGCCACATTTTTAATTGTCAGCCAGCTCGCTGTGTGTCCTTGGCACACATCAAGAACTTCATTGACGTGTCAATCCCAATTAAAAGCAAAAGTGTAGAACATTTTAAATGGACACTCATGAAAAAACCTCATTACGATGGGTACGAATAGGTTCAAATGCACATAAGTACATTTGTAAATCGTAAACCCTAAATGTCCGCGTAATCATAATTCGATTATATATCGTTTTATCGACAGTCTTGATACTGTAAAACTTTCAGTGAAGTGAAGTGACATTGCCTCCTACTGGCTTGGCATGCACATTACAGTATTCAGTGGTTTCAACAGGTCTACTACGCCCTGTATTACAAAAGACAAACGTTGTTTTGTTGGATCGTTTTTGGTGGTCATACAGTATGTTGTAATTCAGAAGGTGAAAATCTGTCAGAGTTGTCATGGTGATGACGTGTAGGCCCTTGATTACTACCCACTAACGAAAACACACACCAAAGTACACAGGCAGGAGTTGCAAATTGGATGAGTCAAAAGAGGAGGAGGTTGATGGAGCCGCAGTGAATCACAACAGCGTTGCCTCACTTTTGAACAACACACCCTGGGCACACAAATGACTCACTCGTACTAACATGCGCCCTTTACTATTTTCATGCTAAAGCGTTCCACGTCAACACACATAAACACTATTACCGTACATCCTTCTTTATGTTTCTTTCACTCCCTCCCCGCTTATGCGTCCTGTCTTCCATTAGAAGAGAAAATAAGGTGAACGAGGGAGTGATGGAGGACACGGTGCACGTTCATCGATTAAATGTAAAGCCTGGTTGCTGCTGGCTTCATGACCATGAACAAAAAGCAATTGGAACTTGCTTGTTTTGTTGAACATATCCATTATATTAAATAGTGGGAGAGTACCTGCTGCTCTACGTGATGAGCAACTTTTACGCTACATGTAAATACACCTCAGGTCTTTCATCCTCTTTTCTCTTGTAGCATTGTATGGCTGAGGTTTTGAACTACAGAAGACAGATTTGATGACGAAAAGTAAATTTTTTATTTTCTAGTTTGATTGAGTTCCTCCATGTGGGCGTCAAACTCACAATCGCAGTATGACTCCGCAAGTACCGCATGCTAACTGCTTGCACCACTGGAGATGTTCGTGCATCCCTAAATAGTTTGTTTGTTTGTTTTTTTTTTGTATGTCCGTAAGGATGGGTTTTGAAGCCAGAAAAATGTGATCAAGAAAATAAATTATCGTAAGTGTGTTGATTTCTTGTTCAGGTGAACTTAAGAAAAGCAATCGTCTTCATCAGTGATGTTCTTGTTCACTTGGTTTAAAGGTTAACTGCTCTAGGTGAGGTTCGAACTCACAACCTCGGCATTGCTCCACATGTCACTGTCTTATAAGTACCGTGCGCTCACCGATTGCGCCACTAGAGCTGGTGGTGCTTAGTTAAGATTTTACATTTTTCTTTTCTTTATTTATTTATTTTTGTGAGTGTCCTAAACTTGCGAAGACAGATTCGATCAAGAAAAGCAACTATCCTGAGTGATGTAATTACAAGTTCGCTTGAGTTAAAAATAAGATGCTCCAGGTGAGGCTTGAACTCACAACCTCGGCATCACTTCGCAGGTCACTGTCTTATAAGTACCGCGCGCTAACCGATTGCGCCACTAGAGCTGGCGGTGCTCAGTTAATATTTTCTATTTTTCTTTTATTTATTTATTTATTTATGTATTTATTTATTTATTTTTGTGAGTGTCCTAAACTTGCAAAGACAGATTCGATCAAGAAAAGCAACTATCCTGAGTGATGTAATTACAAGTTCGCTTGAGTTAAAAATAAGATGCTCCAGGTGAGGTTTGAACTCACAACCTCAGCATCACTTCACAGGTCACTGTCTTATAAGTACCGCGCGCTAACCGATTGCGCCACTAGAGCTGGTGGTGCTCAGTTAATATTTTCTATTTTTCTTTTATTTATTTATTTATTTATGTATTTATTTATTTATTTTTGTGAGTGTCCTAAACTTGCAAAGACAGATTTGATCAAGAAAAGCAACTATCCTGAGTGATGTAATTACAAGTTCGCTTGAGTTAAAAATAAGATGCTCCAGGTGAGGTTTGAACTCACAACCTCGGCATCACTTCGCAGGTCACTATCTTATAAGTACCGCGCGCTAACCGATTGCGCCACTAGAACTGGTGGTGCTCAGTTAATATTTTCTATTTTTCTTTTATTTATTTATTTATTTATGTATGTATGTATGTATGTATGTATGTATGTATGTATGTATGTATGTATGTATGTATTTATCTATTTATTTATTTATTTATTTTTGTGAGTGTCCTAAACTTGCAAAGACAGATTCGATCAAGAAAAGCAACTATCCTGAGTGATGTAATTACAAGTTCGCTTGAGTTAAAAATAAGATGCTCCAGGTGAGGTTTGAACTCACAACCTCGGCATCACTTCGCAGGTCACTGTCTTATAAGTACCGCGCGCTAACCGATTGCGCCACTAGAGCTGGTGGTGCTCAGTTAATATTTTCTATTTTTCTTTTATTTATTTATTTATTTATGTATTCATTTATTTATTTATTTTTGTGAGTGTCCTAAACTTGCAAAGACAGATTCGATCAAGAAAAGCAACTATCCTGAGTGATGTAATTACAAGTTCGCTTGAGTTAAAAATAAGATGCTCCAGGTGAGGTTTGAACTCACAACCTCGGCATCACTTCGCAGGTCACTGTCTTATAAGTACCGCGCGCTAACCGATTGCGCCACTAGAGCTGGTGGTGCTCAGTTAATATTTTCTATTTTTCTTTTATTTATTTATTTATTTATGTATTTATTTATTTTTGTGAGTGTCCTAAACTTGCAAAGACAGATTCGATCAAGAAAAGCAACTATCCTGAGTGATGTAATTACAAGTTCGCTTGAGTTAAAAATAAGATGCTCCAGGTGAGGTTTGAACTCACAACCTCGGCATCACTTCGCAGGTCACTGTCTTATAAGTACCGCGCGCTAACCAATTGCGCCACTAGAGCTGGTTGTGCTCAGTTAATATTTTCTATTTTTCTTTTATTTATTTATGTATGTATGTATGTATGTATGTATGTATGTATGTATGTATGTATGTATGTATGTATGTATGTATGTATGTATGTATGTATGTATGTATGTATGTATTTATTTATTTATTTATGTATTTATTTATTTTTGTGAGTGTCCTAAACTTGCAAAGACAGATTCGATCAAGAAAAGCAACTATCCTGAGTGATGTAATTACAAGTTCGCTTGAGTTAAAAATAAGATGCTCCAGGTGAGGTTTGAACTCACAACCTCGGCATCACTTCGCAGGTCACTGTCTTATAAGTACCGCGCGCTAACCAATTGCGCCACTAGAGCTGGTTGTGCTCAGTTAATATTTTCTATTTTTCTTTTATTTATTTATGTATGTATGTATGTATGTATGTATGTATGTATGTATGTATGTATGTATGTATGTATGTATGTATGTATGTATGTATGTATGTATGTATGTATGTATGTATTTATTTATTTATTTATGTATTTATTTATTTTTGTGAGTGTCCTAAACTTGCAAAGACAGATTCGATCAAGAAAAGCAACTATCCTGAGTGATGTAATTACAAGTTCGCTTGAGTTAAAAATAAGATGCTCCAGGTGAGGTTTGAACTCACAACCTCGGCATCACTTCGCAGGTCACTGTCTTATAAGTACCGCGCGCTAACCGATTGCGCCACTAGAGCTGGTGGTGCTCAGTTAATATTTTCAATTTTTCTTTTATTTATTTATTTATTTATTTATTTATGTATTTATTTATTTATTTATTTTTGTGAGTGTCCTAAACTTGCAAAGACAGATTCGATCAAGAAAAGCAACTATCCTGAGTGATGTAATTACAAGTTCGCTTGAGTTAAAAATAAGATGCTCCAGGTGAGGTTTGAACTCACAACCTCGGCATCAGTTCGCAGGTCACTGTCTTATAAGTACCGCGCACTAACCGATTGCGCTACTAGAGCAGGTGGTGCGCAATTCACATTTTTTGGGAGTATGCGTCAGACAAGACAACCTGGAGGAGGAGGACGACGTGCTCTGATTTTTTTTGGGGGGGGGTGTTTGTCAACGAGGACGACAGGTTCCAAACTACCAAAGAAAGATTTGATTAAGAAAAGCAATTATCGTTCGTGATGTAATTTCGAGGTCAGTTAAAGATAAGGTGCTCCAGGTGAGGCTCGAACTCACAACCTCGGCATTGCTCCACAGGTCACTGTCTTATAAGTACCGCGCGCTAGCCTATTGCGCCACTAGAGCTGTCGAGGCCTAGCTAACATTTTTTTTGTGAGCCTCTGTCAGCAAAGACGGTGGAGAGGTGCTCCGATTTTTCCTTAAAAATTTTTCTTTTTGAGAGTGTGTGTCAGTGAGGACAGGTTTTGAACCACAAAAGACAGATTTGATCAAGAAAAGCGATTATCATGAGTGAGATAATTACGAGATCAGTTGAATTAAATTTAAGTTGCTCCAGGTGAGGTTTGAACTCACAACCTCAGCATCACTCCACAGGTTACTGTCTTATAAGTACCGCGCGCTAACCTATTGCGCCACTGGAGCTCCTTGACTTTAGACTTTTTTTTTTTTTTTTTTTAATTTGTTAAATGATTTCAAGTTCACCAAAAAGTAAACTGCTCCAAGTGAGGCTCGAACTCACAACCTCGGCATCACTCTGCAAGTCACTGTCTTATAAGTACCACGCGCTAACCGATTACGCCACTGGAGCTTCTGGTGCATGTTTTTCAGCAAAGACTTTGGAAGTCACCAGAAAAATGTTATTGCAATTATCGGTAACATAAAAGTCTCGTTTAATTGATCGAGGTGCCAATCGATTTCACCAAAAGAGGTGATAAGATTTCAAGTGCAGTTGATATAAAGAAAAGCAATTGTTGCTGTCAGTGAGGTCATTTCCATTTCAGTCGAAGTAAAGGTGAAGTACCTGTACTTTAAGTGCGGTTCAAACTCAGAACATCGGGATTCCTTTGCGGATTACTGTTTTAAGTATCGAAGTATCGCGCGCTTACCAATCACACGATTGGAGCTGTTGCTACGCTTCTAACAGATTTTTTTTTTTCATATCCGTGAGGATTGAACACACAAACTCAGCATGACTACACAGTTTAGTGTACCGTGCGCTAATTGCACCACAGGTTTGGGGGTGGTAAATAAAATAATCTTTTTTTTAATTTTTTATGATGATGACAATTTTGTACTCGTTGAGTGTAATAGTCAATCCTAATTACATTTCAATTAGTTGCACAGCCCTATTCAACTTACTTTTTTTGTTTTTGTGAGTGTGTCAAATTAGTGATGTGTGGGTGTGAGCAGCACGCATGCAAATACAGCGGCATCATATTAAACAAGTCAACCTTCAAATTTCAGCAGATCGGGCTGCCATGCATGGATGAAGCTCAAAAATCAGGCGCAAACAGGAGGGCCGGTCAATGTCCCTCGTATCCACTCTCACAAAATGACCTCATCTAACGCCAGTGTTTTGTTTTTTTAACTTGATGTTAATGACTATTATTATGTGCGTGTGTCAGTGTGAAGGCATTAAAGGGCGGGTAATGAAGCTAAATGAGGACGTCTGTCGCAGAGTTTTTGCTTCTTCCCTCTCCGATCGCATATAGTTAAACGTTTTTGAGAGGCTTTGTGTGAGGGGTAACGGTTGTTTTACAAAGTTAAACTTCATCTGCCGTACTTAGTTCTGACAGCGAATAAGGAAGCTTGTACTTTGACTACTGTATGTTGTGTTCATGCCTCCATTTTCTGACACGCCGGTTCTTATTGGTGTGGATGTGCATGTTCACGTCAAAGTACACGGAAAAGGGAATTACACATGTATTTACAATAATCACATCGCCTCTGCTACATTAATGCTAACATACACTGGGGAAAATCCAAAGGCACACAGGCTCCCAATTCTCATTTGTGTTGTTAAAAGTTGGGTGCCGCTACCCACCTAAGCAACAGCTATCTGAGTGCAAAGACTGTAAAGACTGTGGCAACACATGTAGACAGGCAATAGAACAAAACTCACAGGCATATAAAGTACAGTATTACCCTCTCCAAAGAAGAGCTAATATTACTGCCATACTGAGACGAGACAGGATATCCATATATCTGTCTTATACTGCCCCCAGTTGGCCAAGGTGTGCACACCAGAACAAATAAATGAATGAGTTATTATTTATTGAGTTTTAAAATAAATACATGAAAAAAATACAACAACAAATATGATGTGGGAACCCGAAATTAGAAGAAAGGTATTGCTTTCAATTTTCTTAGACAGGAAAATCCCTACCTCTACACTCACCTCTGAGATAAGTTCTCGCTAATTCTACATGTTCTTCTTCAAAAATAACCTTCCCTCTCCCCACCACATGTTTGCTCAACTACAGCCGTCGCATTCCCGTCAAATCCCGACCTCATTACGGCTTCTTTGCCTTTTGACCTTGATTATTGTCTCAATCTCAGCTCGTGTGAAGGACCACTAGCTGCCTGAGGTCTTTTTAGCCCCCTTTAAACTGCAGCACTAAGCCTCCGCTGTGAAGATGAAAGGCTAGCTTAGCGCAAGAGGCCTTCTCTGTTGTGTATATATCGAGAGTCATTTTGTATAATAGCATCCTAAAAATACAGTGTCACTCATTGAGGAATGTCTGACGTTTGTTTGATTTGATCTGATTCTGTCACATTGTCAGACAGCAGTGACAAAAGTCATAGAGGTGACTCATGTCTTACTTACTCAGAGCATGTGTGTGTTTGTGTGTGTGTGTGTGTGTCTACAATGTAGTGTGCCACTAAATCAAGCAATAGTTGAAGACACAAAGTTCCCAAGAATAAGCTGCCATTCCTTACAGACGTTCTGGGTATTGAATGATCTGTCATGCTAAAGCGATGACATGCGCCGGGGGTCTGTGCCCATCCCCCCCGAATCCTCCCATTGACTGGCATGTTAATCACTCATGGAAAATGCTTTGAATTACAGGCTAAGCCAGTACTTCTCACTAATCCATCGCCCTTCGCTCAGAGAAAGTCACTGACTGGATAAATGGGTGTGTATGTAACCTTTGCACTATCTCTATTTCTTGATACACTCCTCATCTTCCTCCCTTTTTTTTCTTGATTGACAGCGTACAGATTTACTTGCAATACAGCTCAAGGTCGATTCTTGACTTTTTTTTGTTGTCTGCCCTCAGGTGGTGATTTGCTCTTCTGCTATGCTAGCAGGAGGATATAACATGATAGTGTAAACTTGTTAACAAATGCTCAATGATCTGCTCACACAGGATGAAACAAAAAAACTTCATGATAGCATTCTTCAAAAGGTGCGTTGTATTCAGGTTGAAAAGGCCATTCCAACCAGACTCAGCATTTTGACACCGTCAATATTGGGAACTCCTGTCACGTTGCTAGTCTTCCGTGCGCAGTTTCTGCGCGCGAACTGATTGCGCCTCTGGAGCTGAATGACCTCTTTTCCGAATGGGGTAGTTGTAGATGGCTTCCATCTGGTGGGCAGTATGTCCAATCAGACCTGCTTCAAGCCTCAAACGAAGCGCCATATGATAAGATCTCATTTCCATCCTTTGTGCTACAGCGTCTACCCTGTCACAGATCGGTCAGAATTTCATTTGTAAACAGTGCAGAAGACTCTCCACTTGATGTACGGGAACATGAACGTGGCTACATCTGCAGTCGTTATCATGTGTTGAACAAAATTGGTTGTAATGACCGTTTTTCTACCTGGGATGATAATTGAGTGAGATGATGGGTAATGGGCTGATAATGGCCATTGCTGCCTGAAGATTTTGTATTGTGTTGGTAGGTGAAAATAGGCGACCTCTTGCTACACCATGTGCTGTCCTATTCGGCTGCCATTTCCTTTGCCGTCCCATTAGCCATCGTCGTTTTATGATGACTTTGTGAATTGCTGTGATCGTATTGTCTAATCTGGTTCACATTAGGCAACGGTTCCGTTTATTGTTGGGAGCCACAGTTTCATTTTTTCTATCTTGACAAAATAAAGTAGCTCCAGATTGAAATCACAACCTCAGCACGGTTCTGTAAGTCGTAAACTTACCACATACTAACCGATCGCACAAATGGAGCTGTTGCTTTCACTCCTTTAGTCTGAATCCCGAAATGTATGATTGTCATCTCTTCAGTATCCACGTTTAGGATTGACTCCTGAATCACACTGTACATCTGAGTCTATTTCAGGATAGTCTTGAGATGACATCCGGTGACAATCACGCTTGTCACCACACTATGTCCAGTTAGCGTATGCGTGACTCTATTCTAGGAGTGGGCCACAACAACGACAACAACATGAGCCGTTCATTGCGTAACACACTGACCCGCCTAGGTGTTCATCTTCTGCTCGGGCATGTGACGATGTGGCGAAACTCCACTTCACAGTCGGCAAGTGTGCAGGGTTGTGCCCCAAGATTTCACGAGTGGCTGAGTCTCAGCCACTCGTTTTGCTGCGATCCAAAATTGAGGTGAAGTGAATTGCATAGAATTTGAATGAAGCTTTCACAAAGGACCAAAAATCAAATATGGGTTAAAAGCAAGCGCCGGGATACAGACACCGCACGCTGCCAAGCGATAGAAATACAGTATATACAGTAGACATGGTGTGTTTTACAACAATACTTAACTATACAGTATTTGGAATTTCATATTGACTGGCGCTCAATGGATTTATGGAAATAAATAAAAATGATACCACACACACACACACACACACACACACACAGAAACCCCATGCTCCCACACCCTTGTGTGTGTTAATGGCGTGCTGCATAATTAGCCTAATTTAACTCCGTTAATAGGTTTATTCTCCAGCTCTTTGGGGTGATGACAGAAAATGGGAAGTTGGGCCAGAGTTTGTGGTGAGGTTGGGACGGGAGGAGGGTGACACGCACACGCGCACACACACATATGGAAATGCTGCACACATGAAAGTGTGCATGTTGTAATGGTATCCTAACAGCTTCCGAACAGGATGGGATGTCAAGGGTGTGTGAGCTCACATGCGTGTCTTTGTGTGTGTGTACGTGTGTAACTGCAGTCCATCCATCACCGAGCGACCGACCCCCGGTGACTAGTGAGATGCAGCTCCTGACCCAGATAGCGCATATCTGCAAGCAGAGTTTTGACATTATGCATGTGTGATTTATGACTATTCATCACATTTTTTACCATCAAAAAATGTTGTAATTTCTTTTTTTCGAGTTATTCATTTCCATCCTCTGCCTACTCCTGCAGGCTCAGCGGTGTGCAGGTCTGCTCTGATTGCAAAGTCGATGGCATGGAGGCAGCCTCACACACAATCCCCGACCTGATTTTGAATAATTTCTCACAAATATACTGAAAATCTGTGCAAAAGATCAGGCATATTTCTTTTTGTTTTTTTCAAAAGCTTCTTTGTTTCCTACCTCCTTGTCTGTGTCCTTCTACAAACATTTTTTCTTCATCCTTCACCAAACATCATTGAGTCTCAACCAAACATGTTTTGATCAAAAATAATGTGGATGCTTCAATGAACCTAATGCGGGTCATTTTGTAAAATCAAAGATCATATAAAGAGAGAGTGACTCAACATAGAAGGCAATTGAGGCTCTTTGATGAATATGAATGAGCCATTGAAAACTCAATTACTATAGGCACGCTGAAGAAAAAACATTTGATCTTTACAAAAACCCCACAGATCACATTTGTTGAACACAAAATTTCCCCATGTATTTACGAAAACACATGCTCGCGACTTTTCGTGACCACGAAAGAAAATTCTTCAATGAACGTTAGTTGGCAATAAACAATCTGTCGTCCTCAAATAAGTTAACATGCGCTATTTTTGACAAGGTAGTCTGGACAGACCTCATGAATGTCTTTATGTAAACTTTGAGGATAATTAAGAATCATCTGTGGATATGCTAATTATTTTATTGGTCCTTGTTTGTGGAGTAGCTTGGCAACATGAACGACAAGTGTTGGCAGTGGGAATGACGGATGCGCGGACAGATTATTGCAAAGGGCAGACCGCATGCCAACATAGACACGATTGCTAATCCCAGGATAATAATACTTACACTACTCCCCCACCGCCCCTCAACATACACACGCACACACATACACACACAGTTACACATACACTTGTACTGACTGCTGAAGCAGCGTTTGGCCATCCCCCTATATCTCCTTTTATCGGGACAGTTGTGCCATTGAGACCACGAGCGGCCAATAAAATTGAGTTTTACAGTGTCAGCAAGTCCAGAGCAGTTGCGGCCGAGTGGTTGAGTGTGTGGCCGGCAACTGAAGGATCCCAAGTTAGATTTTTAAGACTTGAGCAAGGCCTGCCTACACAAACAAGTTCGCTCGGTATTGAACATTTGCCCATTTCTTCCCTTGTGTCGCTAATGCTTATAATTACCGGGAGGAAGTATTTTCGTCAACATCACTGACAATGTGCGTATTTCCGCACACTTTCATTCAAGTTAGATTGTGCCTCTTTGGAGCAAAAAATGTGGACGTCAAGTCTCAAGCAGGTTCGTAATGATGATTTTGTCCATGCTGCGGTCGCGAGTGTCCTCTGACTTCCTGATGTGCCAGAATCAGCGTACCCTCTGATGTCGCTGATTCGTTGTGGCACGTTCGATTTATTGACCTGCAATCATCTTAAAACATAAAGTCGTCGCTTCATTGCGGAAAGACTAAATAGCTTCGGTACGTTTAGACAAACAGGCTGTAAAATAATGGTAGGGCCCGCGCTTGTCAGTCCGCATTACTGCGACTGCACCTCAGGCTTCTCTGTGTTGACGCCACCGGTGGCAGATGTCCTTCATGCCGCGTCTAGAAGGGAATTACTTCATGCGTATGCCGAGAAAACCACTGGCGTGATTTTGAAAACCGCCGGCATTTCAGCTAGCTCGTCGTCAGGAATGAAAAATAATTAGTTTAGGCATGTTTTAGTCACAACGGTTGTTCGGACGTGACCAGTTGTGTCAGGTGCTTGCTTGCGCATTCAGCCTAAGAATGGGCTCAAAGCATAGAAAATAATCTTCTGTTCGTGGCCATACTGGGGGAGGGGGGGTGCCCCTGTCTAACTATATCCGGTGTTGGACGAGACCCCTCCCTGTATATCTGTGGTTACTCCTCATGGGCACTACCCCAGTAGGATTTTGTGGTTCCATGTGAACATTTTCTGTTTTCCTGCTAACTTTAGCTACAGGCACAAGAATGTTTGATGAGCAAGAGAACTGGAAGACTTTTTTTTTTCTTGGGGGGTGGTTGAAAAATGAATAAGGGGTGCTGTGGTGGTAAGCCAATTATGAAAGTGAGGTCGCTTTACAAGGCACGATTGAAGGGCATGCATGGTAGGAATATGCACTCTTAATTTGGCAGTTTCCAACTATTTGTCAAGTGTATATTTCTACATTGACGCCTTTTGTGTGGTGACATAACCCCCGTGATTGCCCTAACAAGCACAATTATATGAGATCCAACTGTGACCACATTCTGTCCCCTCCCGCCCTTGTCAACAAAAAGCAGCGGCACACTTATGAATGTGTTTTTATTCCATCTTCTATCTTTGGAGTGTTGCTCTGGCACACTACACAGTATGTATAAGTGCGTTAGCTAGCATCCAGGTGTGCTAGTCTTGGCGGCAAACTGACCCTATCAAAAGGAGAAATCATCCTTGTGTGGATCTAAACCACAGGTGTCCTCCAGCGCTGGGATCCTGCGTGTTCAGAACATGGGAGATGACCCCATTAAAATATGGTTGTTCGGAATCACTCCAATCCAAATGGATTGGAGTGATTCCGGGGGCCCCTCGCCCACTGTGTCAAGTGTGGGCGCAGTAGATGGGTGGGGGTGCTCTTCCAGGTGGGCTCGTGGTCACAGCTGTTTGAATGAGAAAGAAGAATGGAGAGCGCTCTGGTGTATTTTCGGACGTGGTCACCACAGACACCGTATCGTAAATGTTTTATTGTTGTTGGCTTTTTTTAATTTTGCACAGCTTTGCTGAGTCATTCACAAATGGTGTGTCGGCCCTCCTCTTTGGCGAGCCAAAAGATTTCGAGGAAGTGTTGAAAGACTACAAGAGTATTGACATGTAACTCAATCATCATGGAGGATGACAGAAAATAGATGCAATTCCTGAAGAAACGCCCTCCCCAACCGCTGAAATTCCAGGGCATCTCCTCGAGTTCCCCATCGGGCGTGTGCGTAGATTTGCGGGGTTGAACACCACAGACATGTTCTTCATTCGATGCCAGGGTGTAGCTTCTGCACAAAACATCTGACGGGGCCTCTTGAGTGCTCGCACATGGGCAACATGAATAGTGGCTTTTCATGGACGCTGCCCGCTGTAATGTCTTTTTCAGCCCTTGTATGTTTATGTGTGTGTGTGGTTGTGGTATTTACGTGAATAACTCAGACACGCAGAGGCGGGTGTATTTCAGGGACAGCCAAGCTTTTTTCATTTTATTTATTTGTTATGACAGTAGCTACATGGCTCTTCAGTAAAAAGAAACCTTCATATTTTAAAGGTGAAACTGAAAAATGAAAAAATATACTATCCTTTTATCCTGGAAGACTACTCTCATTAGATGACAACTTGTGAATATTTATTGGGGTTTGTAAATCAATGAATAGTTATGATGTCAATCAAAACCTCGCCAGTCACAATAGAAATTGAATTTAGCTCCTTAAATTGGTTTATTAGTCAATGAGAATTAGAACTTGGGCCCTTAGTCCCTATACACTTGTGTACCGTGCTATATTTATTATTTTTTCAAGGATGATGAGGGGTCACATCAGACCTCAGAGTCACACTGAAGTTCTCTGTCTCCCCCTTGTGGTGCATGCCAGGTGTGCTGCCGCTCCTGGCATATTCCTCCATGTTGTCTATCATGTTTGTTTTGCTTGTTCTATGTTTGCGGATGCTGCCTCGTCCGGAACGGGGCTTAGGTTGCACATGCGCAAGCTTGGGGAATCCAAGCTCTTTCAGTTTGGAAATCCGCTTTTCACACAGGGATTCAGTATCATGTTCACTGTCAAAATATGATACATCCATGTCCGTTTCTATTTATAAACAATTCAATCGACTCCAGCCTCAAATATAAGTAGGATCATATTTATGATAACCTTTTATTATTGAAATATGTTTGGAACTGCATTGTGTGGAAGAGAATATGCACATGAAAAACAACATTTAAGTAGCAATTTGTGTCGCAGATAACTCGTAAAAAATGTAGCGCTTTATAGCACTGAATAGCAGCACTCATTTCAGTAGCAAAGCACCCTCGCGGCTCTTATAAGATTGCGTTTTTAGCATCATACGCTTATCATTTCAGTAGCAAGGCAACTTGGCGGAAATAAACAAAAGGTGTACACACTGTTTTGCTGAATACTTTGAATGGGGGAAAAAGTAGCGCCATCTGTTGTTCTCATTGCTATTTTTTCCCTTTCCCATCTAGCTATGAAGCGCCCCTTCAACCAATCTGCCCTGCCGACCTCTGAGCTGGACCGGTCCGACGTGCCTGTGGACGGCAAGGACTGTAACCAGGCGACGGTAGCCGACCAGCCGCCGCCACTAGGGCGGGCTCACAGGCCCAAGAAGGAACGCAAACAGCGCATCTACACTATGTGCGACGTTTGCAACATTCAGCTCAACTCGGCGGCGCAGGCGCAGATCCACTACAACGGCAAGTCGCACCAGAGGAGGCTTAAGCAGAACAGCCAAGGAAGCAAGGCAGCAAAAAATACAGGTGGGCTGACCAGCGAGGTGACGTGGCTTTAAACAGATTTTGTTTTTTCTTATTGTGGCAAAATATAATTTTAAGGCTGAATGTTGAATGGCTTGCATGGCATGGCCATTTTTCTTCATCAAAATCCAGCTTGATCGAGAGATTTTGTCCAACTGTTACCAAATTTGAAGCACATTTACCAGACAACTGGGTGACATTACTGGCGCAAAGCATGGCGGTGAAGTTAGCTGACTGAGACCCACAAAAATATCAAGACGCTCTGCCTGAAGGGACTAAAAAAATATCATTTTGATTTGAAGTGGCCATGTTAAGCCGATTTTCAAGGGATCTTGAGACATGTAAACATGTCTCGCATGAGTAGACTCAAAAGAAATCTCACCAGTCCATGCCTGAAAGAAGTCAGCCATTTTGGTTTGCAGCGGCCATTTTAGGGTCATTTCCAGGGGGCTTTCGAAGATGAACTTGATCTTGATTGTATCCGATTACCACAGAATATACATGGGTGACACTTTTGAGCATCGGTTATTGTGTGCACGCGGATTATGTTGGTGAAGTTTGACGACTCCGCCGTAAACCACACATTCTCTTGTCTTCTGCTGTTAAATACTGTATTAAAACAGCGGATTGACATGGGCTTGCCCTGGCCGAGCGTTCCGTCGGGGTCAGTAGTACTGCAGGTGATGTAAATGCACATGTGGTGCGATGTAGCCGTGCTGAACCCATGCCATGTGCAGATTCTCTCTGACACACAGTCACAATCGCACAGCCTTATCTCCACTCACCTTCTGCTGACTCCCCCAGGCTGCACGCCGCCCTGCTGTGTCCTCAGCTCCTCTGCCCCTCCGCTTTATGTGTGCGTGCGTGTGCGATATTTTTAGAGGTCCTCTGTGGAAAAAGTAAGCAAATAAGTGTTTGTGTCAGCCCACATACTTACAGATGTGTTTATAGATTCATAAATTCCACCCCCTGGAAAAAAAAAAATCTTTAAAATGTGTGTTTCTTTGAATACGTCGGCGTGTATTGGCTCCCTGCTCTGCTTCAGTGAGCTGACAGTAGGTCTGGGCTCTTTTTTTTTTTTTTTTAACCCACCCTTCCTCCTTCTGGCGTTGATGCTGGACATGTGCAGCAGCCAGACCCATCAAGTCACGTGCACGACAAAGATGTCCATTGTCTCTCTGCATCCACTAATGGCAAGGCAACGGAGCTTTATTTATATAGCACATTTCATACGCACAAGGTAACTCAATGTGCTTCATGTATTTAAAAGTAGAATACTGTATTCGAAAGCATTTCCAAACTAAGGAGTTGAAGACATTAAAAAGCAAAGTGAAGAAATAAAAATGACTGTGCTCTGGGCTGAAATCCTTTGCAAATTATTTAAGTGATTAAATTGTGGGTGGCAAAAGGTCATTAAGCATTTTATTCCACCCTGAGTTTTGCCTTTCAGGCAATATGAACGCCGTTTTCCCCCACTGGATGTTTCGACCTTGACGATTTCTGTCAAGCATTTGCTCACATCTTTTTAGGTAATTGGAAAAACCCTTTTCGACTGCACAACTTGGCTCAATAAGGCTCCTCTCACCACTGCTGCTTTTTGGCTAAAAGCAGGTAGTACTCGATCACCTCGGTATGCCAAACTGATATACAGCTGGTGTGAACCACTGCTTGTCGCCTATTGAATATTCATTTGAGGCTTCAGATGACAAAGCACAGCTGACACACGCAAATGTGATCTTGCCTTTTCGCGACTCCACAGTCTCGCTTTTGTGCAGCACGCAGTTGTCTTGATACTCTCAGTCTGCTGTCATATCAAATTGGGCACCTTCCTGTGTCCAAATGTGAGAAGTGAGTACAAAAGAAGCCTCGTTCTCCTCTGTTGCTTGTTAGCTCGTTTCGACCGATGCGTTTCGTGCGGCGTGTTTCCTCACAGTGTGTGGATGGCGGTAAACGAAGAGGCCTGAGTGATGGGGGAATTAGCTAATGAGTGGAAAGTTGCTTCCTGTTAAGTCAGTCTGCACATTGAGTGAGGGGGCGTCAGTAGTGGCCTCTAGAAGCTTGTGAAGTGTTTTTTACTTTTATAAATATTTTTATAAATCCCATTTCAATAAATCACATCTTTTCTTGTTCTATTATATTTTTCTTTCATTTCTAAAATTCCACCCCCCTGATGTTCTTTGATATAAATGGTGCACATATAATTGCTGCATTTGTAGTTATTTTTTTTTAAATGACGTGCGTCTTTGACCAAATTCATTTGCTTGCTTTGACTCGATCATTTTGGCAAAGGGTTTGAAAACCTCAGTTCCAGCCACCTCGTTGTAAATGTGTGCACATGAATCAGAGTCAAGCCGTTTAGCGGGACACACAGAGGACTTATTTATTTATGATTAGTGCTGTCAGGAACGTTGCAGTAAGACTCCCGCGTGGCGTATAAAATGGGCCTGGCATGCTTGTTCATATGTCGTGCAGACGGAAGCCTTGGCGAGCAGATGATGACATGATGATGGGAGAGAGGCCCAATTTGACCTAGCAAAGTGAACACGTGTGTTCTTGTCTGTGTGTGTGTATGTACGTGTGTGCGCACACAGCATCGGCGGGATCCGCCAAACCAAAACTGGAAGGGAGGAGGAGAAGGAATTAGCATTTTTTTCACGGTCCTCCATATCTCATTTTCCTCTGATGTGTGCACTTTTTTTTTGGCGGGGGTGGAGGGGGGGCGTGTATTTAAATTTGCCGTGCCTGTTGGGCGAGCGCTCGTCATCATGGTCGCCCGTCTGATGCCATCTTCTCTGCCGCGCCGCTGCTTTAATAAAGCGTGACGGATTGGATTAAAGGCGAGGATTTTCTGCATGAATGCATTTGCGCATCTGTGTTTTATTTTTGTGTCGCCTTGTGCCATTTTCCTCTATTTTCTTCTTCCTCGACGATGGGGAACTGACTTCTCTCTTCCTCTTTACACAAGGGACACGTTTAATGTACTCAGTGTGAAACACACCCTCCTCACCTTAAAACCAAGGTACTGGTCATGCCGAACGGGATCTTTGGCATACCATTACACCCTTATTCAAAACCCAGCAGGACCGCCTAAACAACAAAACAAACGTTGAAGCTGTTGTCATCTCTTCAAATGCGACCTGGCTAATGAGTCCTGTGCACTTTGCACCCGAGCCACTCGCTTTCCTTCTCCCCTCCTCGTCCCCGCTCTGCCCCGGGGGCTGCCCTCTTCGTGACGACGATTTCAGACTCTGGGAAAAGGTCGGTGGTCCCGCAAGGGCGGCGCGCAGGAGATCCGCTGATCCGAAAAACGTGGCGGGAGCAAGGAAGAAGCGCTCATTGCTGCGCATCACGTTTTGTCTGTGCAGAAAGCCTTGAAATTGTTTAACGAATTGGATGGCTTGCCGCTTTCCCAAATGTCAGCAAATATAAGTTGTGGTGAAGCGCTTTTCCATCAAATCAGGACCCAGGTTAATAAACAGTCTCTCAGATGAATGAATTTCATTTTGACATCTCCATCCCAAAGCATCTATCATGGCAGTTATATACTGCATATTCTAGAACAGAGGTGGGCAAACTACGGCCCGCGGGCCGGATCCGGCCCGTTGGGCTTTTTAATCCGGCCCGCCGAAGGTTGCTACACAACACAATTAAGGTTCGATATAAATGATTGCATTCATTTCATTTGGACTTGTAATGACAGGCATTTCAACGCCAGGTGGCGCAGTTACTTGAAGTTGCAGAGCACAGGGAGGGAGGGGGAGACAATACGGAAGCCAGCAGTAGCGCCAACTCAAGCAACTCCCGCTCGGTACGACGGAATAATTGTGTCCGCGCCGCTATTTTCTATCATTGGATCCAAAACAGCGACATGCAAGTGACTCTTTGTTGCAGTGAGTTTTACTGCAATTGCGAACATTTTCACGTCCTGTCGATCATGGCATGATCAACGAAAAGGTACAGTAATGGCCACGGAAGAGAAAGTGAAGTGTATCTGATTAAACGAAGCGGGTTACAAAGTATGAAACATTCAGGAGACGCTTGGAGTCTGAAAGACTCAAATCTACAAGACTTTGAAAAACGAGAAAGTCATTTGTGCTCAGTCCGATTCTGGCTATTTCCATGCCCAGAGTGAATTGCTTGCGGCTCGACGGACAGTCGAGTAAATAAACGTTTCCTGGAATGGTTTGACTGCTATAGTGCTAAAAACTTTCCACAAACTGGACCGCTAAAAAGAGAGGAAGCCAGTCCCAGAGCGCTAACTACGAGCATAGAAGACTTCGAAGCGTCCCGTGTCTGGCTTCAAAAGTTCGCTACGCGACATCAGCTGAGCAACGTTGTCATGTGTGGTGATCGAGGGGAGGTCAAGTCAGTGAGTCGAAAGAAAAGCCACTCATTTTGTAGCAAATAGTCCTAACTTTGTTATATTTTGTCATATACCTGTACTGCTTGCTGCAGTTTTTGGCCAATATATTGTTGCACTTTGTTGCTTGTGTTGTCAGACGTATGTTGCTCACATACTTGAACCTTCATACAGGACATATACCATAGTTGTTTCACTGTTCTCATTAAAAAAAAGAAAAAAGGTATGGGACTACTTGTTCTGTTGATGTTTGGTATGGACTGTCAACATATACATTTTTTTTATATGTACCGTATCTTGTCCTGACACGGCCCACCTGTCAAATTTAGAAATCAATGTGGCCCCCAAGCCAAAAAGTTTGCCCACCCCTGTTCTAGAAACTAAAAAAGGAAAAAATCATTGCTCTCTTCTGGACCATTACTCCTTCTTGTCCATCCATCACCTTTAAAAGCCACATGAAAAGTTCTCTCATTCGAGGCAGATGAAATGATAAGACCCCGCGACATTGCCTCCTTCGTAGCCTCCCACTGCTCACCCTCATCTTGTCTTTACCTCCGCCATTCTCTGAGCACCATGATTGCCCAACTTCAGAGGGGCACAATTACACCAGAGTGACTTATTAGACGCGGGGATGCAGCATGGAGAGGTTGGCCGAAAGGGAGGTTTGATGTCGGACCTTTGATGGAGGCTCCAAGAAGGGGGCTCAAACCTTTTCCGCTGCATACATTCAAGGTTCAATAGCAGACAGTGGAATATATTTCCTTCCACAAAATCAAAGGCCGAGACATGGTTAGACAGGAAAAGCACGGGTAGTAGTATTATGACAGCCTAAAATAAAGGACTCATATTGTGTGGGCTATTTACTTTAGTGCCTACTATTCAGAATTATTCAACAGTAGTCTTCACAGCATATTTGCGGTTGACGGTCTAAATTTGGCCTAGAGATTAGGCGGTATAGATTTGGATGGTACCAACCAATCGGGTTCACGCTTGATGATGTCATCTGCCTCAGTGTGAAAATGGGATCAATTAGCCCGTGTAAATTAAGGATTGCCTGATTTTTGTACTATATATTTTGGCAATAAAAAAGATCAGGCGTAGAAAAAAAAGTCTTGTGTTTCCAGTAACCCGACCGACCGAGAATTTCTACCTCGAAGAAAAACTTTACGGTCGGCATTTTTTTTCAAACCTTCTACATTTTTGTGTAATAATAATATTAATAGTACATTTCATTTATAAGCACCTTTCAAAACACTCAAGGACGCTTTACAATCAAAACAAGAACAATAAAACCACAGACAAAATTATAAATAATAAAAGGAAAGATGAATTTAGAGCGTTTACATTGGTGCAAACTCTCGCGATATTCACGTTGCGTCGTTTGCCCTGTCGTCTGTCAACAACATTGAATCATGGCGGCGGTCACGATCTCCGACAACAGTTTAAACCGCGTTTTGTGTGTTGCAGTCGCATGCTCGCACCATAATATTAAGAAAATAGCATCCACTGCTGTATCGAAAAGATTCAACGCACTATTTGTCGAACACCACGGGCCGTCTAGGACGCGGGACGCAGAGGTAACGAGATGGCTCTAACACCCAGCCGCTGGGTACCCAACTCTCTCGCCGCCGAGCGGGGGTTTCAATCAGTGGCGATTGCTCTCGGACTGCAAGGGAAGCTCGGCTTCCCCTGAAATGTCAAAGAATGAGTGATGAAATATATGAATGTAAATTTCATTGTGTGTACATGTCATTGACTAAATATGCGCTACAACGTGCTCAACTTTTGCTCCGAATCAGCTTCTTCTTACTGGTTACGACGCGACTCCCTTCTCATTCATCCCGCAGCTTCGCTATGCTTTAAACGGTAGTGAGTTCAGGGTAGGTTGTCCCAATGCGTTGAACGTAGACGAGTCATTGGATACAAACTGTTTTTTGTCCCGCCCACGGAGTTCGGCGTCTCTGGGACTGGATGGCAGTGGGAGGGTACCGGACGCCAGGCTTTTCTGCATCCGATTGGATGATCTGTCTGAGCCTGTGTGCCAGTTCGATTGACATTGAAATGAGCCAATCACTGAGCTTTTAGTGATTGACATTGAAATGAGCTTTTAGTGTAGGCATCCGTGCGAGCATTTTTTTCAACTCGCATTCTGTTCCGAGTTGAGCTGGAGACTTGTCCTAATCATTTTAGCGACACTCTTTGTTGTAAACAAACAACTAGTGACAAATTAATCTTTTATTTCTGGTGGGTTTTATTGTAGTTCCTATAGTTGTAGGACACTAAATAAGTACCGGGAAAAGACGCCTTGTTGGTATGACAGGGTCACAGATCATTTTCTTGAAAAGGAACGGAGCAAGAGTAGAATTTGCGTATAAATAAACGGACACATTTTATGATGTCGACCAAAATTGAGCTTCCCCTCTTTGACAGACGAGCATCCGGCACTGGTTTCAATGTCTCCTTGTTTTATGTTTTATGGTTCTTTTGTTTACGTTTTTGATGGGGGAGGGAGGGAGAAAAAAAGATTTAAAAAAAAAACTTTGTCCGACCTACCGACCCTATGCTGAAATTTCATGTTACTGGAAACACACTACTTATTTTTCTACGCCTTACCAAAAAAAAAGGTTTCAAGCACGTTTGATGGAAAAAAAAGTGCATCGGCGTTAAACGGTCACACATAGTCCCTCTGCTTTCCTTGCTGCTTGGTAACTATCATTGGAATGCTTGGTGCTACGCTAACTTGCGCTGCACCAGCTAGCTACTACATTTCTGTTGTAAAACGTGCCAAAATATCTGACAAGTGTTGTTCCACTCGCCCAAATTACTATCCCTTTTTACGCAAGGTCAAAGGCAATGCTAAAATAAAATGTATTATTATTATAGACTGAAATGCAAAATGGCAGCAATGATGTAATGAAGTTCAAAGGGGAGTTAAAAAAAAAATTCTGCCGCTAGATTTTTCAAATATAAAATATGTGCCTTCATTCAATAAATATTTGGAAACTCCACTGCGATGTATAACTCTGCATTGCTATCGTTCTTTGGGGGGGGTGGGGACACATTCCATTTTCCCCATATGTGTCACTTTAAAGAACTTCCCACCCTGCCGTAAGCTACTATACATACCGTATGTAATTAAAGCTTCAGTGATATGACAAATAAAACAAATATTTATGCGCTGTCGGTATGTCACTTCTTTATGCAAATAAATGAGCATGAATATAGCCCGAAAGAAACAACACACACATCGGCATTTAGAGTAGATGATTTTCATTGTTATTCATGTATTAATTTATTCGCTGGTGGCAGACGCCAAACGAGGTCTGGAATATGCAGATGCAGGTTTGTTTCTCCACAGGCATTTTCTGGCCCACCGCCTTGAGCCGATAATCAAGACAGGCAGGGAGGGATAAGGAGGCTTCGAGTCCTCTTTGGTGTGCTCCAGGTGTGATGGAATGGCGTCCTTGACACCAGGGTGAGCATGTAGCGTCGTCCTCCCTCGCTTCTCGACAATGTGCCCAAGCACCGGTGGGGTGCCTCTTTGCCTTTGTCTCATCGCTTGCCCCACAAAGAATTTGGTCCGAACATAATCCCCCCCACCCCCACGGGTCGAGTCGGCCGCAAATGTCAACACCCACTTGTATTTACACACCATCGGGGTTGAGCATCAACCTCTAAGATGCATTAACGTTTTAAGGCTTACATTTGAGGTCCTGATATCGGAATCAGGCCCCCCTCAATAGTAAATTAAAAATCATTGTGTATGGAGCCTAACATATGTACATTAGAGATTTTAGAGCGATAACTATGGTATACTGGAGTTGCATAGAACATAATAGATGATGTAAATGGTGCATTGGAGAATATGGCGTTGGATGTAAATGGGATTCATCTCGCTCTGTCGAACATGAAATATGATGCAAATATGGTACATTTTATGTACATCTTTTTGGCACTCGAAAGCGGAAAAAAAATTAATGAGAATATAAATCCCAACCGCGAGGCTGCGTTCTTCGCTCATAAATAAAACCAATGCATCTGCGGTGCGACTCTAAAACACGTCAGGCTTTATTGAGGCGCTTATAGTGAGTAGCGGTGGTTAAGAAAATAAGTAGTTGGGCGAAAACGGCCGCGTCACAGCATGGAGAGACGCAAATAGCCAACGACTGCGAGACGGCCAAGAGGCTGTTGGCTGTGAGACACGTTTGTTTTGCTCTCAATGCGTTATTGCTGGCTCCCTGCGGGAAAGGTCATTAGCACGCCAAAAGGAAGTCAGGAAGTCAACGACAAGTCGATGCTTGATTTTCTGAGAAGTTGAGAGTTTACATTCGAAAAGACGAAGGTCACGTCTGACGTGTTATTAACCCTTTCAGGGACAGCGGTGACCGCGTTTGGCTGCCGCTGCTCAACCCGTATTGTTTTTGTTAATTGTAAAGTGTCCTTGTGTGTCTTGAAAGGCGCTTATAAATAAAATGTATTATTATTATTATTATTATTACAGTGGACAGGTTACAGGGTGCGTGAAAGGGTGAAGCTATATGGGTTTAAGATTGGCGGTAACATGGATTTCCTAAACCATCCATCCATTAATTTTATGATGAACCATGCTAACATTATGCAAACACATTGAATACGCAAGTCAAATACAACTAAACTGTACTTAAGTAGTGATTCTTTCACATGCCACTAGAGGGAGCCCATGTACCATGACCTCATTTTGAGACTTAACGTCTTGAACAATGAAAAGTCATGACGTTTCAAACTAACCAAGAAGATGACTGCCAATTCCTCACCTTCCCCAAGATGAAATGTTGGTCATTGTGGATTTCATTGTCATTGTGAGGTCATTGTGGATACTGTGTGGAGTTTGCATGTTCTCCCCGGGCCTGTGTGGGTTTTCTCCGGGTACTCTGGTTTCCTCCCACATTCCAAAAACATGCATGGATTGAACACTCTAAATTGTTCCTAGGTGTGAGTGTGAGCGCGAATGGTTGTTTGTCTTTGTGTGCCCTGCGATTGGCTGGCAACCGGTTCAGGGTGTCCCCCGCCTACTGTCCGAAGATAGCTGGGATATGCTCCAGCACCCCCTGCGACCCTTGTGAGGATAAAGCGGACCGGAAAATGGATGGATGGATGTTTTTATTTGTCTGGAAAGGAAAAGCAAAAAATATAATACACTAAGAACACAACATCAATACCATAGCTGAAATACAGTAGAGACTAATGCTCTCAACCCTTGTGAGAGAGGATGAGACTTAAATATGCTATTTTTATTTGTATTTTTCATCTATATTAACATATTAAATTTATCTTCGTCACCTTTGATTTTTATGTTTCTTCATCATCAGCTAAACAGCGTGATCTGTTACACAATATTATGTCCCAAAATACATGCGTGGTGAGACTGGTACAAACCTCGGAGCTTTCATCGTAGCTGACATGTTGTTTCCTTTGCCTGTTCGGCAAAGCAGAGGGAGGACATGCACGACGCCCTGCGGGCGCCCGTCCGGTCCAGAGTCCTGGGCTGTGTGTCAAATTAGCAGAGCCTGTGCGCACCCGAGGCCCAATTTGTAGCGTATAATTAGCTTTTAATCAGCACCCTCGTTGGGGCAAGCGGCCAAAATTAAGCCCGCTCTGGCTTTGCTTAAAATAAGCATTCAGAAATTGCCTTTGAAAGCCTGTGACCCATAGCATCCAATCACACATGCACTCACACACACACACACAAAGTCACGTACGAAGTACACACATTGTGATGTTGCTTGTTTATTTGACCTTTCTTTTCGTGGGAATATGCTGTCATTTTCCGGTGATGCTTACCTGTATATATATCATTATATTTGCTCTCAAGCTTGATCAAGCTTCATATATCTATATACATACCCCCCCCCCCCCCCCCACACACACACACACACATACACGCAGATGTAATTTTGTCGATGAGCCAGCATTGGCTAATCCACACTGGTCACCACTGCATTTATACTCTGTGATGAAGTGCAGGCAGATGAAAGGCTTTTTTAATGGGTTTTGCTTCCGCCGGGACGTACAGCAGTAAGTCATGGAGAGACTAATTTGCGCCGAATTTGTAGTTATTGACCTGCAGGGTGGATTTGTCCATACATTTTTTTTGGTAAATGTAACCATGATGTTCCATTGTGATCCTGTTGATGGCATTAATATGCATTTAAAACATTATGTCACACACAGCAAGCGTTTTTTTCCGTCGTAGCTCCTTCTGATGGATCTGGTGAGCGCAATGCAAGGGGACTGCACTGTCAAAAATTAAATTAAATTACGACTCACTAAAAAACGCCCCCAAGAAATACAACTGCATTTTCCGAGGTATAGTTGGCTTGGCCCTACGCAAGGGAATGTACAGTGGGCCTTCAGGGACAAAAAGCATGCTGTTTGCATTATCAAAGCTTTGCTGAGTTCGTGAGTTGTCAAAAGTAAACATGTAAATTTCAGCTGTAACTTCACAATATCAATAGAGTTAGTCATGAGTATTTGTCATGTTGTACTTTAGTGTCGTCAAAGGAATGTGCAGTGTCCATTGAGTTAGTCCTACGTATTCATTTGTCTGGAGCTTGGGTTTGAAGGGTCTATTGGGAATTGGGCAGACCGCGCTGCACCAGGCAAGGCGTTCCGGCGGACTGAGGGTATTCTTTTCCACGCCTCCAATGCACCTGACAATTTGGCGGCTAAAAGTAGACAACATTTTATGCCTGTTGAAAGCAGGTCTAAGTTGTGGCGCAAACGCATGTAACTCCACCCATGCTCACAGTTTGACTGTGCTTTGCACTGGACTTGTGCAGCGCACGAAAGTAAGGCTCATATTGTTTGTATATAAAAGCTGCGGTGAGTTGAGTGAGTCATCATGAGTAAGTCACATTGACGTGGTCCATCAAGTTAGTCATGAGTAACAATATATCATGTAAACCACTTGGAACTATTTCAATGTATTCCATTGAGTGCCCGATAAAAAAAGTTAAGGTTTTTGTTACTTCTAAAAGTGGAAGGAATGTGTCAAGCGAGACAAATACTGTATGTCAAAAAGAAAATAAACACTGGCTGTTTGACACCTCTTTTCAAAATGGTTTATTTTTAGACCTCCTGATCTCCACAGCCTGATCACGCACCATTTGGGCATCCACGATGTTAATTGTGAATATATTTGTAGATGTCATTATGAGCAGAGTTTGCTGGAAGGATTGCTTGTTTGAACCGTCATGATGTGTGTTTAGTGTGTCTGGACACTATTATTTTGGAGCATTCCTGAGGTCAGTCTCCTCACCCTCGCTACAGCGTGTTAGCTCTCCCTGTACACACTGTGACTGCGCTCCACGAAGCAGAATGGGATTTGAATAGCGGGAAACAAATGAGTGTGAAGAGTCATCTTTTGGCTCTCATGACCTCCTCGCGGGGGTGGGGGCTACAGTGCCGCTTATTGTTCTGTCAACACATCTGCTGGGCCTGATAACAGGATTAGAGCGTCCCCCCTATAGGCCCGCCGGGATTAACCAGCAAAGGGCCTTTTTTTCTACGTACATAAGAGACTCTATGTTTGTATGTGGATGTAATTTGAACTCCAAGTCAATCCCTTCTCGCCCCGTCAGTACGCGCATAAGCCTAATTTCTTTCGCCGCTCTATTTTTTTCCAATTATAAGCTGTCACTCTCTCCTGCAGACAATGTAGCCATTGCAAGGACGGACATTTGTAATAGCAGCGCGCTCTCTGAAGTACGTGAGTAAATCAAGCACCATTATCCCCGACCAATAGATTGGAGGTCAAGTCAAGGTCCGGCAGGGTGTGTGTGTGCGCATATGTCTGATTGTGTGCTTGAGTGTGTGTGTTGCTCATGAATATTCCACATTTGTCCAACTCCTTTACACCCTACCCTGGAATTCTGCAAGGGAAAAAAAATGGTAATTCTCTCATCGGTTAGGAAAGTTTCTCTTTAAATATTTTATATTCTCATTTAAAAAAATGTTTTTCGTAGTCATTGGACAAGTGACGTAGAAATGGCAAGAATGCTGACAAAAATGGCTTCTTCCTTTTGCATTATCATTCATCTGTCACTTGGCAGTTGACCGCACTTGATCAATCAACAGATGAGAGAGCTTTTAGCTGCACTCCTTACGTCAAGGGTAGGGAACACTCTGGCCCCTCGAGAGACACATCCTGCATGATCTCTCTCGACTTTAACTTACCTGATTCAAATGATCAGCTCATCGGCAAGCTCCGTGAAACTGTGTTAAAGATCAGAAATGTAGGAAGGGCATCCTTTGTGGTTGTCCGCTCTCTTTTCCACCCAAGCAAAGGTAAAATAATGCTCCCACTTTCTCTCAATCCATAATCTATATGGGTGAATAATTGCTCCTGTCTGCTGTTGTGATGGGCTTGGTGATGCCTGACTGGGACCGAAAAGATCTTGAATATGTCCTGTCCGTCCGTGATAGAGCTTGCGAGGACCGCGCTGATCAGATCAAGAAGTTCATTTGTCAAAAAAAAAAAAAAAATCAACACAAGAGAAAGCAGTGGCTCCTCTCATGCTGACGGAAGTCTCCAATCCATTGTCTATTGTGTCGCCACTGCATTGACTCCCTGTCACTGCTGCTATTCATTATTCCATCTCTTGTGTCTGTCAGCCTCGTGCCGCCGTTAGCTCGCTTCTGTCAAGCCGTTTGTCAGTGCTTGTCTTCACGTCACCCTCCTCTTCTTTTTAACTAGGTTATTCCATCCATCAATTTTTGACCATGTTCCGTTCCAATTTGGGTCTTGGTGTGCCTTCTTCCAATCCTGTCACAGCCATTTGTCAAGGGACTTCGGTCTATGCAGCACCACCCTTTTCTTCTACAAACCCAATTCCAATGAAGTTAGGCCAAACCAACATTGAATGCCCGTGACCTTCGATCCCTCAGGCGGCACTTGATTAAAAATGCTCGAAACTCAGAACATTGTTGAAATGTGCCATTTGGCTATCTGGAGTGCACCAACTGGGGACACGGTGCGACAGACAGTACAGATGGGAACCGTTCAAGCAAGAGCTGCTGATTGGTTTAGAACATCGGCTGAGTTCTGAAATTAACTGTCGGGTAGCGCGTTGTGCCTCTCCGTGTGCTTCGAGTAGTGCACGGGCATCAGAATGAATTTCTGAATGCGCCTCATATCAACAAACCTCACTGTTTGTAACGCCACGATACCACTGAGGTCGTTACCCCGATGGAAGGGACTTGAAAAAGAAAGCACTTATTACATAAATGTAGTGCGACAACATCAAAGCCTCCTGACTCATGTTTGTGCCGAAGCGACACCGTTACGCATGCAAAACGCCACACACACAAATGATGCCTTCGTGTACACTCGTGCGTTTGTTTATTTGCGCATGTGTTTGCTCACGCTGGCACATTTGGCTCGCTTGGCTAGACTCCTCCCAGTCAGAGTGCAGGCTGTCGCTGCTCGTCAATGTTCAAGCCGAGCCGATGCCCTCATGCGCCCCGACAGGCAGGCGGCCTGCGGGAAGGGACGAGATGCGGGAACACCCCTACAGCGCGCATGTAATAGGAATTAAAAAAATAAATACTTGAATATTTGCTTTGCGTAAAGGATAATAAAATATACATGTTCAATCATACGCAGCTATGACATTTGCGGCCCTTCATATTATGCTTCTTTCATGACCTTTTGAGATGAAGTTGCTATCCATGCTGAGTTTGGTGTCTGGCAGAGGATGCGACGTGGCCTAGTTTTCCAGCTGGCACATCTTTCAAGACCCAAACCTTATCGCGTTTGACGTCCGCTGACTGCCTTTCACAGATGTTCCAGGGCCTAATGTGAGGCCCCCTAATTTTTCCAGAGTAGAACCATATTTCTGTGTTTCCATTGGACCATCCACACCTCCTCATACCTTTATTTTCCCTCCGGTCTGTTCCATGGGGGTGGTAAGGATTGGAGTACTAGTACCAAAATCCAAGACACATGGGTCTCACAGGTAAAATTGATGTACGGTGATGCCCTGAGATACGAGTTTAATTTGTTCCGTGACTAGGTGCATAGCTCAAATCGTCTTTTTCTATCGATATCAGTGGGAATGCCATGAACCCGTACCAGTCTTCTCTAAATAAAATTTAGGGGCAGTCTGGAGCTCTGTTTGTTATTCTGTTCTTTGAGATGTCTCAACTCCTCTCTCAGCTCGTCAGTGCTGCCCTAATACAGTATTAGTCATGCTTGGAATGTCGGTGCTCAATCTTTTAATAATATTGCAATTGATTTATTGAAGCATTGGTATTACCATGTGCTATATTCTATTCCAATGCCTTGGAATAAAATTCAATTTCAGCTTGAAGAACAAAAAAAACAATTCTCACCTATGGATTGGATTGGATTGGATTGGATAAACTTTATTGTCAAATGTACTGTATGTGTAACATACAGCACAGATGAAATTTCTTCCCTCTCAACATAAAACAAGAGGAGCCGCTGCGGGTGTCCGCGCCGCCATCAAAAGAAAAGTTGGCTCTCCTCCACCAGTAGTGACTCCACCTTCACAGCCTCCTCATCCACTCGTGAACCCCAGTTGACAAAACTCATTGATGAATTATTGATGTGAGGGAACCCAGCAGCGCTCTCCCTCCCTACACACCGTCTCTTCTCCTGTTTGTCCTCCTGCAAAGTCATGAATGGCAGTGATGCTGAATCTTTTTCACTTTTCCACTTCCTGTCCCCAATGCCTTTGCACATATATGAATGGATACTTGTAACGCGAAATGTGGAGGTGCGGATGTGACTAATGCCTAGCGTATATTTCCATTCATAGAAGAATCTTCCAGGTTTATATTTGGAACAGTTGGCTGCACTCACCCACCACATTGGGGCTCTTATGTAAACAGGGGCAAGTCTTTCTGCATCAGCACATTATGTCGGAGAAGCCAGCCCGCCTGCCAGCCCATGAATCATTTCACGGCCAACGCTGTAATACATTATCACCTCAAAAAAACAACTATCACACTCTAAATGACTTTATTAGCAACTTTACGATGATGGATTTCCAGAGGTGTAATTCATTCGAGGCGCTAAGATGCAAACGGATGCCTTTTATTTAGCTCATTGATTAAAACAAAACAAAACACCTGATTATAAACATGTGCAGAATAACATATTAGATCTACACAAAAGAACATGTTTGTATTGTCTGGATGAGAAGAAAATGTCATGGCGTTTGTGAATCAAATGGACAATTAACATCACGGTCTTTTGTCCCAGCCTTGCATTGTAGTGTGGTGTCTTGATTTTATTCCTTAGCCTTACGTCGTAAGGTAGATGGCTGATACATAAGCCTTATGTAGTAGCATTGCATCTCTGGACATAAATAAATCGGATGCCCAAGTACCGAATACCCCGAGAAACAAATTACAATCATTGGAAAGAAAATGTCCTTGGCATTAATGCTTAAATATGGCAACATGTAAGCACAAAGAAAATGCTGCTTAACATTTCAAGCTCAAATCAAAGGAAAGGAGATCTCTTCCCTTCAGTATGGGGCAGAGACCTTCACTCCTCATTAATATACATCACAGATGCCCAATGCCCTCTGCCTTTGAGTAAATAAACATCCCTTGGCTACTATATGCTACGAAACATGGTATATATCGATTTCACACACAAGAACGTGTCAGTAATGAAAGGCAAACACCGTGTGAGTGTTGCGTTCAGGTGCCATCTGTCTCCCATTAGCGTCTGTCACTCTTTTGTTGACTTTGGCCTGCGCTCAGTGCTCATGCGAGCCACTGTAAGTCTTCCTGTCACTCAGTTAAGTGTAGTCACTTAGGTCGAGCTGTTACGCACTGACATTGTAATGCTTTTCAATGTACTTGTTTTTCCGGTTGATAAATTTGTACTCACTTTTTACCTGGTCGGGTGTAGCAGGCGTATACGCGATGAGTACGTCAATGTTTACATGCGAGAGCCCTTTACCAGTGTGGCAGTAACCTCCCGAAACTAAGAAACTTGTTGAACACTACTTATCCAGACGAGTCTGTAGTGTGACAGCTTGACCTTCTCTACTCATCGTGGTTACTCAGCTCTTGGCAACCCAAACCGGCTGAATCCTCTCACTGTGAACAACCAAAGACGCCCTTTATTTGCTCTGCCGAGGTGTTGTTTCTTATAGCCATGACTGGCGGACGCTGGGATGATTGGATTTTCTTTGTACTTCAGTTGTGATTCACCTCAGCAGCTGCAGCAACATAATGGATGTCAACGCTTCGGTGCTTTTTATTGAGCCAAAAAGGGTGGGGTGGGAGGGGGGGGGGAGAATACAGTGCAGCTCGAAGGAAGATGAGAGAGGCTTGTGGGGGTATCAAACAGGGTGAAAGCCGCATCAGAAAGCATAATTAATCTCACTTTCTAACCTTAAATTACCAACTAATAAACGTAATACACCGGTAGTCCAGTGGTTAGCATGTCGGCTTCACAGTGCAGAGGTACCGGGTTCGATTCCAGCTAAATGTGGCGTTTTCTTCCAATTATATCGCTCCAATTAAAAAAAAATAAAAATACATTCTCTCGATATAGTTTAAAATGGAATGATTTGATTCGGTTGTTTTTAATACGCTCACATCTTTTAAATCAAAACAGATTTTTTTATTTAAATCATTTGGATTACACCCCTAATAGTCACTCAGCATTCTTTCTTGTCAAGCATTGCAGTTGGACAATGAAATGCAACACAGCCGTCAATGAAAAATATTTGCGAACAAAAAAAAAAAACCCAAACAAACAAAAACTAAGTGCCTTGGTAGCAGGCTAGTGTGAGAGGCTAATTTTTGATAGTCAATATCTTCACTCAGTAGTACTGGTGAAAAACTGATGAAATGAAAGTCCTTGGCAGGAAATTTAGAAGAAGTTACATTATCATGACAAAAGTTATTCGACGCCAAAGGACTACAGTTTATCCTTTGCTGTTGTCATGAAAATGAGGTCTGCTGAGGTGCGGGACATGATGATGGAACAACAATCACAACTGCTGGATACGACGTTGATAGGTGACAAATCTAGATTGTTATTTCTGGACGTTACGAACGCCGCAGACACATTCTTGCCACGGCTGACGGAAAAGGAAAAAAACGAGATACAAGACGAAGAGTGAGATGGATGTACGGCGCACACTTGGAGAAGACAAAGCTGGAGCGAAGGGGAAGCCAATACATGGAGAGGAGGCGAGGGAGACGTTTAACGCTGTAATTAAGTTCCTGATAGCACCCTTGCTGCCCTGGCGGGGCTCCAGGACAGCTCAGCATTGCACCAAAGCTCTTCAACAATACAACACAACTCTCAGAAACACGCACACGCATTCCCACACACGTTTATGCCGCATCAGAACAAACAAAAATCAAGCGCACCTTCAAAGTGTGTCATGGAGTGATGCATCGTAAAAGAGGAGCATGCTGAAAAAGGCAAGCGGTTACAGCGGCGAAAGAGAGGAATCGTCGCTTATATTTGCTCTGCCTGCAGACGCCCGCGCACACACACACACACACACACACACACACACACACACCTGCACACAGCTCCCTTCATGTCGACAAAGGCCGAACGCGGAACTGATTCTCAGCGTATTCTTTGATTGTCCCTCTTTTTGCCTTTTTGCTATTGAAATTTTCAAGGATTCTGATTCTGCCGTGACATCATAGACAGACATAACTTGACACGTCTTTATTTATATGGCGCTTTCCAAAACTGCTGGAGCTGTAACAAGGCACAGGACATTTAACATAAAATAACAAACACAGCATCACAGCGCCACAAATATTATAGCACAACATCGTGTGGCTCTGACCATGATGTGAAATTGTAGCATGAAATCTTAGGATATCATAGAACGATGCCGTAGCGGGACAGGTGTCGCTTTGCAACATGAGCACGAAATGGCAGCACGAAATGTCAGTATGACATCATCGCGTGACGTTGTAGCATCACGGCGCAGTTTGGCATCATAGTGGCGTTACACCGTGAGACCACAGGGCCACCCGACGTGTTTTATTTGCCACAGAGAAAGTTGCAGTGCACAAGGAATCAAATTTGAAACGTCATTCCACAACGAGACACGCGGAGGAGGCAACGAGATTTCTTTTAGAAAGCAGCCAAAAGAAAATAATGCAGCAGTCCAAGCTAGCAACGTGGTCCTTACATTCCTCTAATGGTTTCTTCACTCGTCTATATATGCTGTATGATCATTATTGTTTCAATTATTTATGACTGATTGATTGATTTATTTTCTTTTTAATTCTTAATTGGTTTATCTATTTTTTTGCATCTTATTTTGTGTTAAAAATAAAGATATTTGAGAACATTGGAACATTTTTATTAGAGTTTTTCTTGTGGAAAACCTGTCGTGGCCCAGCCTCACCCAAACGCCGCCTCCAGTCGTCCCCCCTCCCCGGGTAAATAGAGTTTGAGACCCCTGCTGTACAGTATATCATAGTCCAAATATTCTTGCGTTACATAGAAGTATATATTGTAGTGTTACATCATAGCCTTACATTGCGGCATTACATTATAGCTTGACATCATAGCATTGCAACGTGGCATTGCATGGTGATGTTACATCGTGGCATTGCGTCATAATTTTACATCGTAGCGTTAACTTGGAAATTAGTGGAAATGGTGTGTGGGTGGAGGTGTGGGGGGGGTTGATGGGGGGGGCATATAACTGGTAGAAATGAGGCTAAACGCTCATGTAGAGATATAAAATTGTCATCACTCATCAGTTGGGGTGTCCAGGTCGCGAGAGGGTGAGCGAGGGAGAAAGAGAGAGAGTGAGGGGAGTCAGAGAGAGAGCGCGAGAGAGGTCTGGGCTGCTCCGCTGCCTTCCTCTCCTCCGCCTCATTCATTCCTCGGCTCTGTCAAGCCAAGACAAGTAGCGAGCGACAGCGGGAGGGATTTTAACTGAGGATACGCCGCAGAATTCCCGGGGATTGGACGCCGGCAGGAGTGGTGGTGGGGGGGGCAGTTCTCGCGGCACGGATACATCAAAACCTGGGAGGGGACACCCCGACGCTAGGCAGGAACGCCTCTGTAAACACCTGTGCTCCCCGGGGAGGCGGCGAAGTACATGCGAGTGACACACAGACACGCCGCCGCCGCTATGCTCATCGGTGAGTCCTCCGCTCTGAATTATTGAACATGTAAACACATAAAAAGTGCCTTGAATTTCGCCTCTTTGCAAAACAGTTTTGTGATGTTTTCATTGCATTGTTAAAAAGCATGGCCAGCACCCACCTCCTTCTCTGGAGCCACAGCAGCAACTTTAACCTCCATTCAGTTCGGAAATAAAATCAAAAGTATGTCAAATATTTGATAGAAATCCGATCATATTCCATTAAAAATTTTAAATAAAACTCACTTGCCAGGAGAAATTATCATTCACTAAATATCACTGATCACTTAGCACATTTGGGCAGGGGGGGGAATCACAATATTAAATGGAATGCGCATGACATTAATTACCTAAATTATTATCTCGATGTGAAACAAAGCTGATCATATTCCACTAAACAATAATTAATAAAACTCACTTGCTATTAAAATTATGACTTAACATTTGACCCTATGTTTTTTTTCAAATTGTATGATTCTTTTCATATGGAATGTGCAATCAACTGATAAATTAAAAATCGACTCTTCAGTAGGTATCGTTCAATATTTTTAAGGTTTTGTTGAGCATATGTGCTTTCAACAAATATTGTGCTGAAAGATACAAAATAATGTTTTCATGAATTTGTCATTGAATCACACGGATAATTGTATGTTGTGAATGTGTTAAAATTGTCATTTTAAAACCATATAAATATATACAAATATATGAAAATGTGAAAAAGAAACTACATTATTTCATTAATGATTCTGACAATAGCAATCTCTGTTAGATTTGGAATCGTATCTGCTTTTTTTAATTTCCCTTTTGTTGACACAAGGTGACCTCTGAGACAACAAAGGTGAACATTTATCACTTGGGCCTTTTTGACTTCATCTTCTCTCGCCACATAAACAAAAATCGTCCCCCCCATCCCCCAGAAGGATAGTCTCGTTTTGCCCGTCTGAACATGACGAATTTCTCCAGAAAGCGGCTGTCGATTTTTGGTGCTTCGCCTGGGTCTGCGACGCTTGAAAATGGCCGCCACAACAGTCGCGAGCAGTCCAACAAGAGCAGTTGATTTTGCGGCGTTATGCAAACACTGAATGTATGGGGGGGTGAGATTGGGGAGGGGGGGTCAATGTAATGCCTCCGCCCCCTGCCGCCCCTCCAGGCGGCCATCAGACTTGACGGGCTGTGGGAGGGCTGATTACAGGCCTGTCCCTCGGGGAGTGGGTGCCATTTTCCATCTTCTCCTTGATCGGGGAGGGTAATCTGCACTAAACGGGTCTCGAGCTCAAACGGAGGTAATTACTTGGGGGTGGGTGGTTAATGGTGGGTGGGGTTAAAGTTACACGAAGGCCAATGAGAGAGCTTAGCGCCAAATGAGCTGATTTACGGCATAAGCTGATGTGTTTCTTAATTCACTCTTCTTTTTTGAAGATTAACACGTCTAGACACTGATTTAAACCCGTAAAAATCGTTACAACCAGTAAAATGACCACCATGCAATTCAAGTGGTTGCCGCTTTGCACGGGATGTCGCCCACAACTCACGTCCAGACATTTACTAGGCCACGCCTCTTAAAGGCACATGCCCAAACAAAGGAATATATATATATATATATATATGTATATATATATATATGTGTGTGTGTGTATATATATATATATATATATATATATATATATATATATATATATATATATATATATATATATATATATATATATATATATATATATATATATACACACACACATTCGTCAAGGTGTTTATATTTCATAAAAACGTGACTTTTCATGTCACCATTTTCCACTTCCGCTGCTTTAAATAGGGGTGAGATGGAACAAATGGGGGTTAGGTTCATCAAAAAGCAACAACGCTTCTTTCCGCTGCCTTTCGACTTGTGTCAACGCTTGTTTTTCGCTTGTTTACCAAGATCGGCTGTGATGGGAACAACCGTGCGAGTGTGGTGTGTTCCATCTTGACATTGCATTACACCTGGCATTATTCTACTTGGTGTGTGTGTGTGTGTGTTCTTGTCATTCGGCCTTCTGTGGCACATCCCACTTTTAGTGTGTTTGGGTTCTTTTCTTCCAACCCTTGGCATTCACTTTTACAGAGTGTGGATGTTCTTGTCTTTCTGTCTTCATGTGCTGCAGCCCACTTCTACTGTGTGTATGTGTGCGTTCTTGTCTTTCTTTGTGTGTGTGTGTGTGTGCGTGTGCACGCGCACGCATGTGCACACACTCTACAATATCTTTATGCGGCACAATCCTTGACAACACTTTTTAACCATGGTGTCATTTTTCTTTGCGGGGACATTTTGGCTGGAAATGTGACTCTGTGTGTGTGTGTGTGTGTGTGTGTGTGTGTGTGTGTGTGTGTGTGTGTGTATTTTTAAGTATGTATGTGTGTATGCATAGCAAAAAAAGTGCACACACCAAAACACACAATCAGATGCGATGCTGGTTGATGGATGAACCTACCGAGCCTCGACGTTCATCGTCGTAGGGCCTGAGGCGTGAAGGTGGCTGCTCTCACACACGCGCGCACGCACACACACAAGCGCACACAGGCACAGTTTTATTAGCTCGACAAACAGCTCTGCAGTCAAACTGTGTTAGCTTTCTTCGGCGTGCGTCATCTCCGCGTTTGCAGCATCGATCAAAAACTAAAAAATGCAGCATCATGATCATAAGAAAGAAGCATGTCATATTTGTTGCCGCTCCAACTGAAGTGTTGTACGCTTAATATGTTATTCTCTTGTCTTATGTTTTGGTGTAGATTTTTGAATGCTGGTTCTGTTGCTATTCTCACACATCTCTGTCTTGTACGGTGGTTTGAGGCGTCCCCGTGGAGTCAAAAACTGTGCATGTGACGGCAGGTTTTTTTTTTCTTGGAAACTCATCAGCAGCCGCTGATGTTTGGTGCTTTCACAGGCTCTTTGTGGGAGACGTCGCTCGCGTTGCGACGCGTTCGCACACCTCATACGCTTTCATGTGGCTCCTCGTTGGTAATTAGCAAGTCTTGATATATCCAACCGAGTGGGAGCGCCGAGCTGTAAAATGGCGGATCATCTATTGTCAGTTTAGATGACACTTTGCACACTAATGAATGGGGATTAACTTGGAATTTTTAATTTAAATAATTGATAAATATGATGATGAAAAAAATTAATGAATAATGAAATAAATTTTATTTCAAATGGTGATAAATTAAAATAAAATCTTAATGTTGAATCAAAATAATTTTGGAACATTTGTATTGTTTTTTTTATATTGAATTTCTATGGAACTAAAATACGTTTTGTTTAAATTTCAAATGTAATTATACATCAAAATTATAATTATTCCAATGTACAATTGACCATTGAAAACAGTACTTAAAATGTAATGTTGATGTTTAGTGTCGAAGTAATAACATTCCAATGAAAAAAGTAAAACAAAAAAAGTGAGTTGTGGTTAATTTGTGTGGATGCAGAGTATCGATTGAAAAAAAATTGAGCTTAACATTTGGTTATTTTAACCGTTACAACATTTATCCAGTCACGGGTTATTCCCACTCACCCCTGTAAATATCTTTCTATTCATTGGCATTTTATTGCGCCACCTACTGTCAGCAGGAGATAAGGAAGTGATTCCAGTTGCCTTTTATTACTTTTAATGTCCCTGAATTGCAGTGCAATAGTGTCAACACATCCGCTCTCTATTAATATGTTCTGCATGCATCCTTCATATGTGACCCTTGGCGGCGCCTGGGGCTCCCCTCCGCCGTCCAACTCCCCCTTGTTTGGTGAGAAAATGGCGCCTGTGAGTGACAGTTGTAGTCATTGGTCTGAAGTGACGTCTCTCCTTTGATTGGCCGTTGTGCTGCTGAAGTGACGGCTTCTGGATGCCGCGAGCTGTATGCACGTATGCGCGGGGCCCGGTGGGGGGGCTCTGACAACATGAGTAATGGTCCCACGTTGTACCCCTCCATCACACACAAGTAGACACACGCACGCACACACAGACACAGGCGCACACATGCACATGAACACACAGAGTCACTTATTCTCTGGTGCTAAGGCTAAAGACACAGGCCTTGAAGGCAAAGCATGGCAACATATCAAGTTTCCTGATGCTCCTGAACACATCGTGGGTGTGCGCACACGCTTTCCCCGATCGGTGTCCTTGAGCATCGAGTGGCCAATGATTCCCTGGCTCGAAGCTCCGACCTTGACTTCAACAAACAAAAGAGACTTAAAGGAGAGCAACCGGAAGTATATGAAAAGACTAAGGAAAAACAGCGACAAATAAAGGAGGTCAAGAAAAAAAATTGGGTTAAATAATTGTGTAATTCTGCTGATTGTTCAATGTAGTTGTTACAACACAAATGAAAAGAGCGATCTGCTCGAATGCTAACCAAGACAGCGGCACCTACATAGGCATGTTGACTTGTCTGAAACTACTGGCTGGGAAATTAGCATTTTGTGTCGGTCTCTTTCACATAGAACTTTGACAGCAGTTTAAAAGGGGTGGAAAATTCTGTTCCGGCTTGCCTCTGTTTGATATACTACCTCTGTAGAAGTTGACTTTGTACGACCGTCATGTATTGATACCTTTCATATGAAACTGAAATGCTGTGTGAAAGGGGCTGAAATGCTCATTTTGTATCTGAATCTTGTACAAAAAGGGGAAAAAATTGATTTTGTTTTCAGTCGACTGGTTAGCCTTTCCACCTCAAAGTGCAGAGGTGCAGGGTTCGATTCCGTGGTGTGTGCAGGTTGCATTTTCTCCCTGTGCCTATGTGGGTTTTCTGTGGGTATTCCGGTTTGGTCCCACATCCCAAAAACATGCATGGCAGGTTAATGGAACATAGTCCCTCGATGTGACTTTGAGCGCAAATGGTTGTTTGTCGCTGTGTGCCCTACGATTGGCTGGCAGTTAATTATGCTCTTTCCTTTGCCGTGCCCGCCTTGAAAACTGGCAGTAAGGTAAAATGCAGTCATACAGACATAAACGAAGGAGTGTCAGCACTGATCTCAGTGACTCAGTAAGGTGCAATAATATTGGTTGTTTTTTGCAGGGGATAAAGAATATACGCTATGTGAAAGCGAGTGGAACCCGGCAAGGGAAAAGCCGACTTTGACAGTAGTATAAAGTGGCTCGGATTCACTTCTTTAATTCATGCCATGATACCTCTGTTCCATTTTTTTGTCCATTTTTTTGTTAATCCTATTCGCACATGGTATCTGACCTTTATTGTGCCTCAATGCTATGTTGGAAGCTGGAAAATTCACAGGTCAACTTGAACTGTCCCATCCCTCTTCTGGATCTGTCTGTACCTTTCACACAGAACGGCTATCGTTCAGTCAGTGCTCGGCACACCGGCTCCAGTCTGAAGGCTTAGCTTAGCTTGCGTCTACAGCAGGCTTATCTTTCGTAAAGCTTCCTCTTTTATCAGAGCAAGCGCCTTCATTCCGCTGTGCAGAAGCTGATAAGGTTGTCTTTTTAGCCACGGCTGCACATCCCCTCCCCACTCACTACCGCCGTTCCGCCTCCGCCAGTTTGTGGAAGAATAGAATCTGATTCCCGGGTTGCAATTTTCCCATATTGATGACTTAAGATGGCGGGAGATGACAGAAGTGTCGCAGGTGCCGTTAATAGGGAGCAATCAAGTGGGGCGAGCTAATTACGGAGTAGGGGATGTGTCATTGGTGGTAGAATTTGAATCTTTAGCTGGCAACCAGTTCAGGGTGCCCCCCGCCTACTGCCCGAAGACAGCTGGGATAGGCTCCAGCACGCCGTGCGACCCTTCGACCCTTGTGAGGATAAGCGGGCCAGAAAAGGGCTGGAGATATATACATACAGAGAGAGAGACATAAAAGCCTACCAACCAGCTGATTTTTATTGTTAATTTTTTTATGACAAAAGACCTTTGCTGCTGTGTAGTGTACTATTGAGTGTAGGTTGCTGAATGTGTATCTCCCATGGTGCTTGGTGACGTACGCGTGCGTCGGGCGATAACCTTGGCGTCACGCCGTGCCGCTCTGATCCTGAAGCTTTTCCATCCTCGTCATGTTCTGGACCAAGTCAATTTGTCATCTTACATGTACACCCCCCCCTCCCCCCCTCCCTCTTCCGCCTCCACTTGCTCTCAGGGGAGGTGTGAATTAGATTAGTAAGACTGTGAGAGGTAAGGGCCTTAAAATACTCAACGATGTTCTGCGGTTAGCCCCCGACTTGGCAGACGAGTTTGCTTGAGGCGGACGGCGGCAAGCACGCTGGGAAGGATGATTTTGCAGCTCGGTAGACTTTTTTGACATCTGTTTGCCTTCCTTTATTGACACACTGCTCATTATTGAGCGACTCAAAGCCCTTCAAACCCTAGCCATTGTTTCAAACTTAGGTCCAGGTTGGAAACACTGATTTGAAACCGATATCCTGTCTTGATACTCTAATTGAAGACCCGAATCCTGCCATGAAATTTGAAATCCTAAAATGGTCTCAAAACCCAGATTTAAACCCTAACCCCTAAGAGTAAAAACATAACCTAGCCATCAAACCCTAAACCTAATTTGAAACCCTAACCCTGACCCTAATTTGTAAACCTAATCCTGTCTTCAATGTTTTGAGTCCATTTCCCTAGATTGAACTTTAACTTGAATACTTTGAATACAAAGTGATTTTAAGTCAGCGAGCAATTTTCTTGAATGATTTGGCTGACTTCCAGTCAGCGATCAGAGGTAATTGCTGGCGCTGTGGTGCTCTCCGTGTCTTGATTAGCCCTGTTGTCTGCAGTGTTGGGATCCCCGCTGTTGTTAAAGCCAGATTAACATCCAATCCTCTTTGTCTCGACTGGCAGGCGCACCCAACCAAGCTAACGCCGTGTCGGCGTATGTCAGCCAAAGGTCAGCAAAGCGTTTTGCTATCTCGCACATCAATGTACACAATAGACAAGTCGATAGTTTTATATACAGATTTTGAAAAAAATGACAACAGCAGTTTTTCCTTGCATGCTCCTATTCGACTTTTTTTCTGTTCATGACTTTACAAAATAGAAATGGATCACACACATTGATCGAAAAATCCCTGCCATTTTCAAAATTGGCATTTTTTTTTCTTCTAAAAATATAATTACAGCGTCGTTCATTTGTTTTTTAACGTATAAAATGTCAATTTTATTTAATTTGTGAAATTTTCAAAAAATAGGAAAATGGAATGGTGACATGTTGAAAAATACACTTTCCATTTTTAAAATGGGGAATCATTACAAAGAACATTCTCAAGATTGTCCTTTTTTTTAATCCCATCATTTGTCAAAGTGGTTGCAGATTAGGGTGGACTCTTTTTTTTTTTTTTGACATTCTGTTTCTTCAGCTGTTAGTATGCTCATGTTGAATCGGCACCTCCTCTTAAACTGCCTGCCAAGGTAATCAATCACAAAACACTTGAACTTTCTTTTCAAGCCTTCAGCGCACAAAAAGAGAAATGGCCTTTAATGGCACCTTCAACATGCAATTACTGCGAGCGGCATCAGAGCCTCAAAGAAATGCGTTAATGTGTCCGCATCACCCACTTCCATTCATCAGCCCCATTGTCACTTTATTATCTTTCCGCCACTCATTCACTGCCATGATGGTGTCTTGCTGAAGGATACTTCAGAAGCATTGCTACCAATTTCTCACACGGTGGTTTATCGAGTTCTTTCTCCTGCCACCCCGGAATCAAATACAGGAAAAGTACATGTTGCTGTTTAGTGTGTGTGTGTGTGTGTGTAACAGATATCCCGCTGTAAATCCAATCAAGATTTAAAATAATGACGATTTAATCGAGGGCAGCGCCCCATTAAAAAAGATGGCCGCCCTGTGGCTGCTCATCAATCCCGCTGCAGTTTATCCTTACCGTCAGTATATCGAGGAGCCTTCAGCAACTTCGCATCAGGATTAATCCGTCTTTGGGATCTGCCAAGGTCTCCGGGGGAGTTTTGAGGCGGTGGGGGCACGCCAAAGAGGCGCACCATTTGTCGCCGGCGTCCCCGAGACACAAGAAGAAGTTCCACTCTTCAGCCAGAGGCGACAGCTCGCTTTGTCGTCTGTCAGCGGGCTCGGCTGACGGCGGGGAGGAGGTGTTAGTTTTATTCCTCGCTCGTCGCCCGGAGCATCTCAGCGGAATAATGTTTGCGAAAACCTGTTGAGGAGTAGATAGACGCGAGTTGTTTTCTTCCTAAGATTTAACTTTCTAATCTGTACTTGTCAAACATCCGCTTTCTTCCCTCCCTTGCTTATTTATCCTCTACTTTTTATGGCCCACTTCCTTATCTCTACCTCTGATCCTTTACTTCTGAATCTTGACTTCCATCCATCCATCCGTTTTCTAGATGACTCATCCTGTTAAGGTTAGGAAATGGAGGATAGGACACAGAGATCTGAAAGGGCAGTTTAGGAAGATCTGGTTAGAAAATGGAGGTGAGAAAGGATATGACTTTCTACTTCCTGATCTCTACTTCCGAACCGGTACCTCTTAACCTGATTTTCCGAATGTCCACTTCCTTGCCTTTACATCCAACGATAGAAATCGTAGGAAAGGAAGTGTAGGATGGAACGGCTGATAAGAAGTGGCCGCTTATACCTTATACTGCATTGGCACATTATGTCACTATTTACATAGCACATGCCACTGTAGCCGTTGCGGACGTCGTGCGTTCCCCTTTTGAAATCGCTCTAACATGACGCTGGAACGATAACGCTGTTGGGAAAAACAACCAAGGTGATCGTCCGGCGCTATTCGCCCTCCAGTCCCTCAGATATCGCGCAGGTGTTTGATGGAGCTGAGGCATAACAGGATCTGAATGAGCCGGCGGGATTTCACCAGGCCAGCAGAGAGCTGGAAATGAGTGGCCAGGGGATGAAGGCATATAGAAGTGTAGCCATGTGTGTGTGTATCTGTGTGTGTGTATGTGAGTGTGTGTGGCTCGAGTGTAATAATTGTGAGAAGCACACCTTCTGGTGCGGCGATAAGAAGCTGGGAAAAGCAATCACTTCAGCTACCCCGCAGACCCAACTGGCAACTTCCCGCTTCTTCACCTGCAGCTTCGCATGTGCCGCTGCAGATGTAGCGAGGTGAGTAAGCGTGTGGGTGCTGTCGAAGCATTGCTCCTAAATCATTGGCCCACATAGTCCAAATGCAAAAGATGGTGCCCAGAATCACCTGTATTTTATTTTTTTGTTCAGTAAAATTGCTTATATTGTCCCTGTAATGCAGCTGTCTTTTTCTTGGAATTTGTTCTTCTGTCTCATCATTTGGCCTCTTTTTATCTCTCTGATTTCATCAGTACGGCACTAATAGTCATTCTATGAGTTAGCCGAAGTTAACAACATGAGGCTAAACCCGACTCTGCTGCTTTAAATTCAAGTAGTCTTTTGCCCCGCCGGTGTGTGCCAGTTGCATTTTTCTTGCATCATCACAATATTCGGTTTCTGCCACCTTAAAAAAACAAAACCGGCAGATTTATTAGGTACACATGCGTGAGTCTATGAAAAATATACTCTTTCTGTCTGAAATTTTAGGCGTGAAATGCGACCATTTAGGGGCAGTTTTGAACTCTGCAGTGGTGTCTGAATATACGGGTGACCCGAAAAGTCTGGTATAATTTACCCATGCATGGTTGGGGACTGCCAGAGTTCCCTGATCTCAGCGAGCGCGCAATTGGTGATTTTTGGAAATCCAGGAAGTTATGTGCTGATAGTAACATCAAAGCAGCAGGGAAAAATAAACCCCTTGCAGTTTTCCCGCGTTGCTGCTGCCCGTTACTTCAAAGCTCAAGGACCTTGAGACTCTCTCTCGGTGGCTGACTTCTCATTAGCTGGCGATGAAGATCCTCAGGATGCTGCTACGATGTGAATTATTCATTTCCTGTTTACAGCGGGAGACAGGTAAGCGACCTCTGTGATGAGTGCCCGCGAGAGTGTGACGACAAGAGCCCCTTTCACAGTTTCTGTCAAACACAGCCTTTTTCCCTGTTGCTGTGCTGTGTAAAAGCTACAGATGGAGGCTAGGAAGTCCACTTGCTGCCTTCCACCTCCACAAAAACATGCTACAAACTGTTTAATAACACCCCAAGTTAAAGATGTCAAAATAAGCAATAAAAGGGCATCAACCGTAGGATCTGTATCAAATAAATCATGTGACTCTCTGTGGCCACTGGATGAACATGAGTGGCGCCGCAACACTTGTAAACCGACATAAAAAGTACTCATAGTCATATATTCTTTATCCTCTGCACAACTAAAATTTGTGCCGTACTAATATTGCCCCACGGTGACTAAAATGAGTATAACGGAAAGAGCACCACCATGGCCATTCAATTGATACAGTTTGACCCCCAAAAATTAATTTTTAATTGTATGGTATGTAATTGTGTCATTACTATATGCTTTTATAAAGTATGATATGATGGAGTACTGTATTTCCTCATCAAAACACAACTTTTGTTTTTTTTTGGAGGGGGTGGAACTGATTAATGGCCTTTCCAACGCTTTTAATGGGAAAAGGTGATTTGAAATGCAAGCGTTTCAAACAATTTACATCCCCACTCTCCCAAATTGTGCAGCGAGCTCCGCTCGCGAATAAGAAACAAAATAGAAGCCACAAGGTGTGACCTCAGCAGGCGTACGCAAAGTCCCACAGATGTTCTGCAGATTAATGTGGACTCTAACTTGGTATAACCACGGCGAGGAGGCTGATTTGAGGCAATTATGGCGTAGGTCGGAAGGAATTAGCTCGTCGCTGCACCCGAGGCCGCAAGTGATGGAAATGTGGGGGGGGCGAGTGCAGCAAAGGGTTAATTGTTTTTCAGCATCAAACCCAAATTTTTCTCATTATTTTAGAGTATTTTTCCCCATTTGGTTTCTCATTCCAATGTATTGTTTCCCTTGGTGTTAGTCCCCTCAGAAAGAAGGCTAATTTATGCATTATACTGTTACAAGTTTATGACAGCTGCAGGGCTTTTATTGCCACGCGTTTAATTCTCATGTAAGTGCATTTCTCCATGCTGTGGAATGTGGGGGAAAAAAAACCTTCTGGCTAATCCCCGCTACATGCATTTGTTGTTTTTCCTCTTTTTATCCACATAAGTGGTTTAATTTAGCCTTGAGCACGCTTGACTGTTTCATTTAAATACACCAAAAGATAAAACGCCCCGTTGTATCGCTGCAAAATGTGAAGTAACTACAAAAAAAAATAAGCATGACAAGCTACCGGGGCGATGCTGATCAAATGCAAACATAAAGGCATAGCTAGATAGCATATCATGCACCGTCTTGACAAACAAAGCTGACTGTATTTCCATGACGACGATTCACATGTTGAACGTGTAGCGTGGTGTTTGTTGCTCAATTCTGGGAGGCATAGCGGCAAGCAGCGTACCATACACTTTCTTTGCTAAAGATGTTTGACCTGCCCTAACACAGTCGGATCTAAATACCCCCGTCCACCAAAGTCTGACTAGCTACATCATGTCTTCTCATCGTCCTCTTCCTCGGTTCAGTGAGGCTTAGCGGCAAGCATAGGACGCTAGACTCATATTTTCATGACGTCAAAGTGCAACGATCCACATGTCAAGCATGCAACGTGAACGCTGTCATTTTTAAATGTCTAGATTCAGCGAGGCGTAGCGGCAAGCAGCATATGCTGCCCCCCGTCCTCACTAATGAGCATTTCCGTAATGACGCCGAAAATACGACTAACCACACGTCAAGCATGCAGTGTCAATGTCTTTATCTTGAGATCAGCGAGGTATAGTTGTAGCATACCATTCCCTATCCTGTGACTAAGAATGATTTGGTGAAATCAAAGTACATTTAGTTTGACAACCGATTACTTCAAGTTAGACCAAAGTCAATTCCCGGTCGGCTGATTTGTACAGGCTACAACATCTCAATTTACTCAATTTGCAGAGAAAATGAGTCTCAGTAGGGCTCCGGTCAATCTTACTGATGAAATATTTTGTGTAGTACAACTTGATCTGAGATGAAGATGGTTTGGTGTTGCAATTTATGCTAATGAAGATGATGCTGAGCGTGATGTAAACAGTCACTTCGGAAACGGTTGTCACAATTTCCCTCATCTCACCCAATTATTAACGTTTCTCGATGAAGTCTGTCATGCCGGTTAGCTCCATTATCCCCATGCGTGTGATGTTTGGATCATGATAACGTGTGTTTGTGTGACAACGCTTGAGATTGCAGCACGGGTGGGAAAATGTCTTCAATTCTGGTGGAATTATGGCATTTCATAGAGTGTCATTTATTATCCTATCAAATTTTGTTTCCTATTTTTAACATTAGTCATTTGAAAAAGATCCATTTGAGTATTACATTTTTATTGTTTGTTTTTTTTAATGGAATTGCTTAATCCAAATTGGAGTGCCTTTTCCAGAAATGTCATTCTTCTCACTTCTGATTGGTTAATATGGCATTTTGGTTTTTCCGGTGTTGCTACGTCTTGCCCTTGACAGCCTGTGAATGTTTCCTTCCTGTGGACCGAGACTCTTTTTATTTCGGAGTAAATTAGAAGTATCCGTTTTGTTGTGGACAGCAGGCCTCCGGCGCGAAGGCAAAATTCGGAAGTTCCTTCACTTTCACAATCACTAGCTGCCCGTTGTTGTGTTGGAATGTCCCATCTGGTTTGTATCCCTGTGTAACATCAGGAGTTTACCGCCCGCAGCCAAGTTGCCTGGCGGGGCTTCACGGCGGGGGAAGTGGAGCAATTTGTTTGCGGATGGCTCGGAGCTTATTGTCTCAGCTTGACAGATGGGCCTAGCGCTTGCGCTCAGGTTGGCTTCAGTGGCGAATCGCTGCTCGCCTGACAAAACTCATTATTTATATCGACTCCGCGCTGTAGAAGGAGATTCTGTTACCGCGCCGACCACAGGCGCAACAAAGTCAGCGTTACCATGCACCGTGATGGAGAACCGCACGCACACTCATGCAATTGTGACCTCGTACAAATATGAGAAGTGTGAGAACCGTGACATCATGAGGACTTGACATTATGAGCACATGAGATCACGAGACTAAGAGAACATAACGCCACAAGAGCATGCCATCATGAAAACATGATCTCATGAGAACATGACATCGTGAGAACATGACATCAAGAAATCATACGTATGAGAAAATAGGAGGAGAAAAACTTGGGCCCTTTCCAGTCGACTCTCAAGATGATTACAATTGTTGCTGAGATTCAGTCTGTACTGTAATTGTGCGCCCGTGATGATCTCACACACACACCTGCACATGTAGCTCTCATCATGCCAGTTATCAGCGTGAGCTTCCTGCCTCGTTATCACCGCGCTCACATCCAACCTTGAGGTCCGCCAGTTACTATGTGAGCGGAGAATGGGGGGGCTGAAAGCATCTGTCGTTAATTAAAAGTGACGGCGGGGCTAATGTCGTCCATCTAAAATGGCTCCCAGGGTGACCCGACGTCTCGGCGTGCGCCGTTGTTTGCCGTTAACAGTCACTTTGTGGCTCCCTCGCAGGCAAATGAAATGCTCACGTCCTTTTCATAACTCAGTTTGTCATTTGCCGAAAGAGCAGATCTCACTTTGTGAACGTAAATGGCTAAAAGAAGCCGAAATGCCGTTTTTTTGGGGGGGGGGGGGGGGGGGAACTTATGTATTCGGACGGGACAAAAGCACAGATGCTGTCAAGCGTGCACTTTAGCGGCCACCATTGTTCCTCCTTCTCTTGAAGCTTTTTCATGGTGCCGTGTGATTGTGTTCATTATGTTCCAGCCTGGCTAAAGCTTCCTCCTTCTCTTCGTCATTCTCACATAATCTCATGGCGTCAAGTTCTCATGAGGTCATTTTCTCAAGGTGTTGTATTTTTCTCATGATGTCAATTGGTAATACAGTAGTTGTGTCCATCACCCATTGGAATATATGATTCTGTCCCACGCACATGTATGACAATGATTCACAGAACCCCCCCACACACACACACACACACATCCAACAGATGCGGCGTGACGCTGGCTGTTGTGTAACCAAACAGTGAGTCACCAGCGTTGGCATGGCCATGACCAAGAAGAAGAATAAGTCGGACATTTTGCTTTGAGGCCTGGACTCGGGTAGATTTTGGACAAACACAAACATGCAGCGGAATGAACAGACGATGTCGCGTCCTGAAAGAAGGAGGTTGTCCATGGCTGTAGGCTGCAATAAGCCGGCACGCACACACAGAAATGGGCGGAAACTCTCCGTTGGGCAAATGTTTGCCGTGTGTCATCCCCTTCTCGAGACACACAAATGCGCGCGCGTCAGGTGCTGATTTAATAAGCTGCCTGGGGAGTCGCTGAGCTTTATCGGCTGATAACTGTCTTCCCTCCAAGTTCATGAGACCTGCTGGGTGCAGCACTCTATAAAAACCGTCAAGTGGATTCTCCACGAGGTACCATATTCGAAGCGGCATGGCTCAGTTGATCAACGGTCGTCTCCAAACTCATAGTTTGATTGGGGGTTTTGAAATGTGGTTCATTGTCCGAGAGTATTTTTCTGCTCTCTGTTCCGAGTTGTCTTGCTGCAGGAATAAAACAAACAGGTGTTTCCTTGCATTTATGACAGGAACATAAAATCTTTTTGCTCTGATCTTGGGAGACAGTTTTGTAGATTGCAGGTGTCAGACAGGCACCGGTAGGGATTTCCATCATGTCTGCCAGGCCACAAAACCCCCCAGAGGAAACAGCTAAAATATTAAAGTGACACTGAAAATTCTGATAATATAAAAAAGAAACAGCAAGAAAGATTTTGAATTTATTGACTTGTGTTGGGTGTTTGGTTTCCATAGTTCACATTCAACATTTCTTCCAGGGCTCTTTTTTCCCCTCAGTGTGTCCTCCATTTATAAAAAGCAGGGGGCGAAAAAGGTGCATTTGTGTCAACATCCTGCCGCCATCTCATTGAGTTATTGTGGCTGCGAACACGTTCACCTTAAATTCCATTCAAGAAACGTTATTGGTCTCGGGGGGGGGGTCAAGACGCACCTGTGAACAGCCGCTCGTAAAAAGTACGCAATAAAGCACAACACAGAGACTTCAATGTGGGTAAATATGCAATAAAAATTTTGAATTCTTTTATCTGATTTTTCCCTCGCACCTGTAATGGTGCACTTTGACCTGCCTTCGCCACGTATTGTGAGGTCACTGATTGCTTTTTTTTGTCTGTGATGTAAGTTATCACTGAGCGATGCAAACCTCCTTTTCCTTTGACCCGGGGCTGACTCCGATGATTGATCCTGCCGCTCGTGTAAATGCCTGCGCTCCGCTACGGCGCACCGGCGCATTGAAACGCGACCAAGCGGAAAATTACAAATCTCTTCATCCCAGCTCCATTTGAAATCCGATATCTCCCCTTCAGCCCGTAGCTCTGCACTTCCTCGCTGCTTGACGCCTGTAATGAAATGATGTGCTTGTGTGTATGTACATGTAGGTCAGTGGTGGTGCGCTTTCACCTGAGCCACTGTGTTTTGGGCATCAGCTGGGAGTGCACCAGAGCCTCAAACCCTGCAAAAAATTGGACCAAGATGATTAAAAATCAAGCCAAAATGTATTCATCATTTGTTTATGACTTGTCGTTTTTGGTGTTCAGGTACATCAGGACAGGGTGGACCACTTCTGGCTTCACTGCCCGTGGCCGGACGGCCACTGCAGCCGCAGCTGGACCTCAAGCACCTGCTGCCCTTCCGGCTCAACGGCTCCTCGCCGCTCACCCTCTTCCCAAACTTCAACACGGTGAGTGAAGTCACACAACTCTTTGATTGCCATTTCATTTCTGTTCACCCAGGATTAGGTCATCATCAAGGTCTGATTTGTTTTTCGTGGCGACAAACTCACATTGTCTCGTACGTCAACTTAACGTCACTGTCAAGTGCCGTCCAACGCTGTTTTTATTTTGTGTCGTAGCACATGAACTGAATTTGTTTTGCTTTGAAAAAAAGTAGTTTAGAAAATGGACGGATGGATGAATTTCTAAAAATTTCCACCTTACATTTAAGTCCAGCAATGATGACGTTTTTTGTTGTTGTTTGACTAGTAGGTCCAAGTCGGTTCAAGCACCAAACCAGGTCAAAAATCAGTGGCCGACAAAAATAATCGACTCATGTCAAATTAAAGGCCCTTGTGAGGGCTTTCCAATGCTATAGTTATTATTTCATATAAATCTTCACACAAGAACACACTCATCCCCCCAAAAAAATATATACTGTATATCTTTTTACATGAAACTATTTCCAGTCGAAAGGTGTGGAGTGTTGATGTCATTTTAGCCAGTAAGCTCCAAGATGGTTCACGCGGACCGAATGATTTCACAGGTGACAAAGCCTTGATGGAGGTCTGCACTCTCTGAGTGCTCTGGTTATGAATAATTCAAGTTTAAAGTTGGCATAGTGTCCAGGTGTGCCCTGTGTTTATGGATATGTATGTGTTCACTCTCTGAGCATCCATCTGCAGCTAAATGAAACAAACCTCTGTGCACCCTCGCAGCCCCAGAAAGCAAGGCAGACTATGCAATGTGTGCGTGTGTGTGTGTGTGTTTGTGTGTGTGGATGAGCCACAGAAATGCATGCGTGAAAAGTGTCCAGCTCTGTTGTTTTGCTGTCCGCTGCCCACCCCTTTCAGTGCTTTGGGCTCTCCGGCGTCGCCCACGTAACGTTACGGAGAGAATTGGTCGCCATGGAAAACATGATGGTCTTCTGTGTTCAGCGTCAGAGGCAGGGCTGTTATGTCTCAGGAGACAGTGTGAGGACCCATATTGTCTCAAAAGCAAAGAGAGTGATCCAGAAGTAGAAAAAAAATTCTTGTCTGGCAAGGTCGACAAGTGGGATGATGTCGGTCTATTAAGGAGCACATATTCAACCGCTGTCTCCACCTGGAGACAAATGCACCTAAAGTTGAATAACTTGATTTCATTTCCAGCTTCCTAAAGAAAGATTAGTGTTAACAATTTTGAATGGAAGTCTACCTGCAAAATTTCCACCTTCTGAGCGAGTATCTGGTGTCTTTTTTGCAATTGTGTTACTGTGAAACTTTTACAAAAACTGCCATGCCATTTGTGGTGATCTTAGAACTGAAATTGTATCCTTTGTTTTTTCAATGTGCAAATAAAATGAAACACTTGTCTGGAAACATTGCGCCTGTTCACTGAGCCGAAGGACCGCTTCGACTTTATCAAACCCAAATGGCCAAATTGTGCAAATAGCACCGAAGCGGGCGTCACCTCAGTCCCATGACGAATCTCCGTTGTGGCGGTGGGGTGGTCCCTGCCGCTGTGGCATCAATCACGTTCTCCGTTCAGCTGCTTTTCTCTTCCGTGATGAGGAACATGTTGTCCTGGAGGTTCGCAAAGAGGAAAGAGGGAAGGCGAGGAGAGACAGATGCACCTGTCTCGAGAGCCAAACACCCTCCCTATCATCCCTCCCTTCTGAAACCTCATCACAAAGCAGGCTGGGCAGGACGCAAAGGTCTGTCTGCGGTGGGATGGAGAAGACAAAAGAGGCATTTAGAGCAGAGTGGGCTCAGGATGTCTGCGGACACACAATGGGAACATTCCTAAAACAAATGTGGAGCCACAAGCTGCCCGAGCTTTTGAACCTTGGAATGTGGAAGAAGAAAGACACTTTCACCGTGAGGTGACAGTAATGAAAAAATACAGTAGTCCTGGTGCGGTGCAAGTAGAAAGGCACAAATCCTGTTAGTGCCGCTGGAAAAGCAAAACCTGAATTTGTGCGTTGGAATTTCAAATGTTGAAAATTCCATCATCATTTCACACTTCAACAGATCTCTCCTGCGAGAAACGGTTGCATGATGCTCTAGTAAAATCAACCCTTGTGAGAATAAAGCGGATCGGAAAATGGATGGATGGATGGAATTATATGGAAATATACCGGTACCCTGATTCGATCGGCTTCTCTTTCAGATGGACCCTGTGCAAAAGGCGGTGATCAATCACACTTTTGGCGTCCCGCAGCCCCTCAAGAAGAAGCAAATCATCTCCTGCAACATATGCCACCTGCGCTTTAACTCCACGGTATGGACACATTTCATTTCAGTTGCGTTTGCAGTGGGACAGCGAGAACAAATGAACATTTAACACGCAATAGCCGAACCCCCTTGCCTCAGGGAGCCACACTTGTTTGTTTTGCTTGCCTCCGAGCCATCCGCAACTGGCACTGTGGCTTCTTGTAAATATAGAAACTCTGTACGTGTTTTATCAGACCTTGGTTTTTGTGTTGTTTTGGCACAAGGGATTAGACAGCAGGCAGAGCCTCCGTTTATCAGCCACGAGCAGAAACAATCAGCAGGCTCAGCAGGAAGCGTTCACACACACGCACACCCACACGCACACACACGGAGTGAGTCACATGTCTCAGGTCGTTTCATGCATATGCACATCAACAAACTGGCAGACATCAGTGATAAAATCTTCAGAAAGAGGAAGATGGGGCAACATTTTCTGCTGTTTCAACTCCCAAAGCTCCCACACGCCCTTGAAGAAGACACTTTTGTAGTTTGATGCTGATTGCGTGTAGTTGAGGTGCGTAAAGTCTGTTGGACAGCAGTTCCGGGCCTTACAGATGCACACCGCAAATAGTTGTATGTAAACAGCACAGGAAACCTATTCCGGTTGTAAATATTTACATCGCGCAGTGGCCACGTGGTGAGACCAGAGAGCCGTTCCTTTTGATTGGGCCTTCATTCAAGTTACTCTCGCCACACTGTGGAGCCTCGCTCTATTTATCTTTCAGGCGTAGAAAGCCATTTCTTGTTATCGGTACAATCTGCAATTATGTATCCCCTTTCCTTTCTTAAAGAACAATCAAGAGTAAGATGCTGCATACTAAAGGTGAGTTCAAGGTTGCATCTGGGCACCTTACCTAAGCATTTTCAGAATTTACGCAACCTTTTCTCCAAGTACTTCTAGGTCACCTCAGAAAGGAAAACTAGCACAAATCGAAAATCTAAAGAAACGGATACTTAGAGTACATCAGGGACGGCTAGGAATGACATGTTTTGTTCACTTGAGGAACCATGAGCATCATATGACGGTTGTCCAAAGCTGAAGAGGTGACTTTATAAGCTTATGATTGCGCCGTTTAGTCCTTCCCCCACAATGCAACGCTCCTCTCAGGCTTTTTAACATACATCAACTTGCATTGCGTTTGTTTTTGCTTGAGGACATAATCAGGCTGCGGTTATTTATAGCAACAAAGACTGGCCATCAAAATAAAAATGCACGGTGCTGGTGAAATCAAGCCAAGGTAGCACTGCTTCGTGTTTTGGTTGGAGACAATCAGAGGCAATGTTTACGGGGGGGGGTGTCGCCGGTTACGTGGAGACTCAGCTGGCGGCAGAATTGCTCGCATCACAGCAATGTTTGAAGCCTTTTCACAGCACATTAGTCACAGCATGCTCGGCCATGACAGCCACTTTATTTATAGGCCTCTTCATCATGCAAACCGTACGCGTTATTACATCCTACAAGCACTGCTGCTCTTGCTGCTGCGGCTGATGTTTCCGTTGAAATTCCAAATTATTCAATGGCCCATATGGGGCGCCAATTGATGATCTTTTGCTAATTAACTGATGCCTTGGCCGTTGTGCCTTTCTCAAGATTTTCCTCTGGGTGCACACGAAAACACTCAAAAAGACACCTAAGCAACTGAGAATGGTTCTGGTCATTTTGATGAGGCTTTAAAATTTGGATGTTTGAATTCTAAATTTTTCTAACGTGTCGAAAAATGGAGCATCACAGGTTAACTAATTGTGTCAATGCCACTGAACTCGTGATTTTTGCTTTACAAGACCAACACCTTGCCACTAGGTCACTGCACCCGTCCATCTACAGCACTTTAGTTTTTCTGAGGTAATGCCCGACATCAGGCTGAAGGATGAACCCATGTGCTTCACTTTACGAGAGCGACACCTTACTACGTCTCAACTGCTCCTGCTCTAAGAAATCAAAATACGCTGACGTCTCCCATTACGTCGCTTGAAAACAGAAATCAGCTTCTGGCTTGCACATTTTTCCAAGAGCACAAGTGGGTTAAAAGTCATATTTTTTAGATTCGACAAAATCAATGCCTTAGAGACTCAAACAAACACAAATCCACTGAGCTCTAAATTAGCCCACATGTTTAAAGGTGCAGATGGGGGTTGAACCCATGATCTTTGGTTTACGAGACCAACACCTTACCACTTGGCCACTGCACCAGGTTAGCACACCTTGGATTGAGATTTGTTGAAGTCTTTGCTGACATGATCAGCTTGCAAATTGATCCCAGTCATTCAAAGGGACAGGTCGGGGTTTCACTGATGGTCATCGGTTTATTTGACCGACATGATATTGAGAAACCACTGCACCCGCGCCCCAAAAAACAACAACAAAAAAACTTGCTTAAGTCTTGCAATTGAACGGACAAAGAAACATAGTTGAATTCCAGGTGGTTCAAAGGTACAGATGGGGGTTGAACCCATGATCTTTGGTTTACGAGACCAACGCCTTACCACTTGGCCACTGCACCTGTCAAAAGTACCTCAGGTTTGTTGAGATTTAACGGATATCAAGACTAGACACCTTGATTTTGGAGGTCATGAGACCAATGCCTGTATGACTTGGCTTCTGCGCCTGTGACTAAAAAATGAGATTTGTTGCAGTCTGGCAGGTCATGATGAGGCTCGAACAAAAACAAAATTGAATTCCACAACACTATTGATGTCAATCAGCACCCCCAACCCCCCAAAAAGGTACAGATGGGGGTTGAACCCATGATTTTCGGTTTACGAGACCAACGCCTTACCACTTGGCCACTGCACCTGTCACAACTGCCTGAGGTTTGGTGAGATTTCACAGATATGCTGACAAGACACTGATTTTCAGGGGTAATGAGCTAAAAAAATGGAAAGAAAAGAATTATTTTTTTAATAAAAAAGTTACAAATAAAATAATTTTAATGATGCATGCCAATCAACAGTAATTTTAGAAAATACATTAAAATAAGAATATATATTTTACAAAACACACATTTTTAAAACTTAATTCAAAAATCCCATATGACCTTGTTTACTTCATACTGTAGTGTGTTTATTCCCACAATGCACTGGTCCTCATGGCAGGGTTTTTTTTTCAGCTTCCACATACAGGTAGTAATTTCTTATTGATTTCTTCTGATTGGACTCTGCTTTGCTCTCCGATTAAACTGAGCAGTCAAAGTGTTGTTCCGAGTGTGTGTTTTTGTGCGTGTGTGCGCGTGTGGGTGTGTGTGTGGCATGACAATGTGCGTGAGTCTGGCATTGAGAGGCGGCCCTCTCACTGTGCACATTGATAGGCTATAGATGTGTGCTCTTTTTGCGTATTTCACATGCAATTATACCTCTGGCCTCCCGGCGTGCCCGCCGCCGTTATCAGGCAGGAACAGACCGCCGCTCACAATGCACATTCTAGCCCACACGTCCAGGCCTCTTTCTTTTTTTATTTTTTTTATTTTACCGATATTACATCGATTAAAATTCTCTTGTCTGACTAGCCGTTTTTCTCTCTTCCTCTCTCTGGCTGTGCTGCAGAACCAGGCGGAGGCTCACTACAAAGGCCACAAGCACACACGCAAGCTGAAAGCCATCGAAGCACAGAAGAACAGGCAGCGGCGGGCTGGCGAGGCGTCGTCCGGCGGGAGGGAGCGGGATAGAAAGCGGGACAGGACTAAGATGTCGGAGGTTGTGGCGCCGTCCCCTGTCGTGGACCCCAGCTTAGAGGAGGGAACAAGTATGTAAGAAGTGTCTGGAGGGAGGGGGATGTATGTACACACATACACACACTCAATACAAGACCCTCTTCCATGCCTACTTCTAAAAAAACAAAACATTCTAGACAAAAATATATGTCGGTGGCTGTAAATAATTGGATTACAGTTGATGAATATGAATATATACGGCACTGCATTAATTAATCAATAGTTTGAACAGTTGACCCACCCCACAGTCACTGTTCCATACTTACGGATTTGCATATTTACAGACAAAATTGTCTGTTTTAATTGTTCATGGAAAATATTTATCAGCATTTATTTTTATTTTGGGGGTTAGCCAAAACAAAAAAACAAAAAAAACCCAAATAGAAATACCACACAATGCATTTCAATGGCCATCAATTATGCGCAGACACATTAATATTTCAAACTCATCTCACAAATGTTAGCCTTAAAAACTAGTCTGACCTGAATGAATTGCTCTGCTGGTTCTCTCCGATCAAGTGGGAACATCAGAGAGGAAATGATATGAAGGTAAAAGAGCAGGCAGAAGTCTCCTTGAGGAAGGACAAGGTGAACAAGATAACGCTGAAGTTAATATTTTGGGCGCACTGGGAAAAACAAATGAAGGCTGAATTAAAAGATGCAGATGATGGAGTAGCAAAGCGCCAGAGAGGAAGTCGATAAGCTGCTCGTTATGCTCTTATGAAGACGATAATTGCGTGATTGGCCCGACGTGAAATTGAAATGCGGCCGCGCGAGCCACTGCCAGGCAGCCATCGCCATTTTGCCAGCCTGTAATGAACACCAGGAGCCAATAACACACCTGCTCCTCTCAACAGCTCCAATTCACGGACATAATCGGCTGCCTCATCATCCGAGTGACGTTACCTGCTAATTGCTGACAGACTGCGCTTTTTTCGCATTTGGACGCTGTGTCCACATGAATCACTTAATTTCTCTTCCCTGTTAAATGTTGGCAGGCAAAAACCTCCTCCTGTGTTGCTGTTTTTCAGCTTGTCTGTCACAGCAATTTCAAAGGAAATTAGCTGTTGAATTCTCACAAATTTGAAGGGAAAAAAAAACAGGCACTGCCGAGATTCTGGCCAAAATTAAAATTATTTTGATGAAACACACATTTATCTTGTAAAAAATAAAATACATATCGAAATGTTTTCTAAAAGTAAATACTTTGGGAAAAATCTATATTTTTAGGTGAGGATGTTTTGACTCGGTCTCGGTCCGGATTTAATGTTGCTCGTCACGGGTCGAATGAACCAGTCATCAAAGTCTCAAATCTATTGATGGAGACTGACATGCGCTCGCGTGATTCAAATCTTCATGTCACCTTTCAAGAGGAGACATCCAAAACGACAAAGTGTTGGCAGGCGAGTGAGCGTCGGCCGGGGGGAGGGCGTGAAGGAGGCGTTCCCCCCACCGGAGACGGCGATGATGACAAGCATCAATCACAGTCATCTTCGATTGACTCGTGGCGGGAAGTCCGCGCTAATGATGATTTCATCGTAAGCCTCTCGTCAACTCCTCGGATCACTAACTCTTGTGTACGTAATGATGCTCGACATCAGCCGGATCAATCCGCCATGTTTTAACTATAAAACTGTTTCTTTTAATTGAACTGTTCAAGTGTGGATTCATTGTTGTGTCGGTTTGGAGAACAAAAGGAACTGAGCCTTTGCAACATTGATCCGAAGATCCATAAACGAGTGGCGAGCGGTCACATTCTTCCGAGTCCCCGCCGGCGCTTGCCAATCGTCCGCTCTTGGCGCTGACAGTTTGCCAATCTGGCCGGCGTGTCTGCGACCCATCGCCAAGCCCTGGGACACGCTGGCACTCATAAAAGAGTCTGTTTATTTAGCAGCATCAATACTAACCACGGATTTTTCACTTGGGGCTGAGCATATCTGCCACCGTTCATTGATACCAAGTTTCATCAGTATGGAGACTGTTCAGTCACGTAACTCCCACAATGGAGAGTAAAACAGTCCTCTGCATCCTTAACGAGAATTAAGATTTGAGTTGAAAGGACGTCAGCCAAACCACAGAGGTTCTTTTACCTTCTCGCAGCGTCAGAGTACATCACGCCACTAATACTTTGTTCAGGGATTTTGTTGGCAGCCCACGCCATCATGTTATGAAGCACTTAGGATCAGTTTTTGGGCGCAATGATTTCCAATCAGTGCCATCAAGTCACTTAGTCTCAACCGTTCCAAATCTTGGTCAGGAATCGACTGAAGACTGTTTGACACAACTCGATAATCGTTCGGCAGTCAATCCAATAAATCTAGTCAAACCTCTATCTCTAGTCCAGATATATTTCAAAATGTTTCCAATTTAGAATTGCCTTTTCTTCTTCATCCAATACCAGAAAACTTTACAACTTTCTCTGAGAAATTAAGTTCCTTAAGAACTTAAGAGTCCCACTTGCTTGATCCATGGATCGCTATCACTACTACTCAGGAGGCTTGCGATCCCACAGAGAAGCTTGAGTTCTCCCTGGGGGGGTGCACTCTCATTATGTTGTAATCTCGCTCCTCTGTGGGTTCATTTTCTGTGGCGGTTACACCGCTTATCTCCAGTGATGAATTTACTCAGGGTTAGAGAAGGGAAAAATCAATGGCGGGAAAGGAGGGAGAGCAACAAATGAAATGAAGGTATTCGGTAGAAGTCAGACTCTTTCGTGCTGGGTGAAGTGTGCAAGGCCCCGGGGTGTGGGGGGTGGGGGGTGAAGGAAAGATATGTAATGGAACTCCAGTGACATATCAGCCAGGGATGCAATTGATATGTTCTATACCGACACTCAGAGTGGAGTGCTGGAATATAGACGTTCGAACCCTTGAACTCTATGCTCCCGCTGCCACTTTCACTGACGTACCTGAACTTTGGTGGGCATATTAATAATGAGTTGAGCTATAAAAAAAATGTCTCAAGGCGCCATGCCCAAAACGAGACAGAAAGTCGTCCGTTTTAGTTTGACATGGCCATTTTAGAGTTCCGTTGCCCGTTCACAGCCGTCCTTCAAAGACTTTTCTTGTCCAAGAGGTGTGCAATTCTTATCAAATGTTAACAATTTCTACTCATCCAAATGCATAAATTGTGATTTTTGTTGTTGTTGTTTGTCATCATAGCGGAGTTTGATGAGTTGTTGTTGTTGTTGTTTTTTTTTTTTTATGTCAAACTCAAAACTCAAATCGTGGTCTTATTAAAGTCTAGTGTGTCGTTAATGCTAATGCTCCATTTCTTGATATGTTCCTGCAGGTCTTCATTCGGACCTGGAACCATCATCCCTGAACATCAAAATTGAAGAGAGTCCCAGGAGCTCGGCCATGCTGACGCCTGTGTCGGATGTGTCGGCCGGTGAGCTGGCGGCGCTCTCCCCGCTGCAGGTCTCGCCATCCTCGCAGCTCCCCGAGGGGGCTTCCGACTCTGGTGGCCCAGAGGCAACGGATGCCGCCGACGCTGCGGAGGCCGGCTTGAGCGGCCGGGCAGACACATCCAGCGCCGATGGAGAGGCGCAGACAGACGAGGATGGCAAGAAGAGCAAAGCGCATCTCCACTGTACCGTCTGCAAAGTGACGATGAACTCCAGCTCGCAGCTGGAAGCCCACAACAGCGGTATGGATTTGAAATCATGATAGTAACATTTTCTCTACCGTTACTGTCGTTCAAGCGATCTGTTTGTGTCCATGTTTTGCCCGTCAGGTACGAAGCACAAGTTGATGCTGGAGGGTCAGACCGTGCTGCCCCGCCGGCGCGGCAGGATGGCGGCGGCCCGCGCCAGCTATAAGAGCAAGAGGCTGGCTAGCAAAGGCAACCTGAACGTGTCCAACAAGAGCTTCCAATGCGAACTGTGCGAGATCTTTGTCAACTCCGAGACGCAACTCACCCAGGTGAGGCACAAACGCATTAGCCCAGGCGAGATTAACATGTGAGTGTCCAACGTAAGTGTTCTCAGCGCGGGATGTGAAAAGTTGTCATCACGTGACTACATACTGCTAAAAAAATAGATTGAGTTCCTGTAGCACTGCTAAATCCCAACAGAGGTTTGAAACCCAAACTCTATTTTGAAACCCTAGGCTTTGTTTGGAACCTGAAAACAGGCTTGAAAGCTCTAATTTGAATCTTGAAAACCTACTGATGAAATCCCATTCTTGCTTTGAAACGCTAATCCAGGTTTTAACCCAAATTTGAAACCCTAGCTCTTAGTTGAACCTTGTTTTGAAATGCTAAATCTTGTTCGAAAGCCTACTTTGAAACCCGAACCACTGAAATAATAAAGGACTCGGGCAAATGTGTCTGCTTCTGTACAAACAGTGGCCTATAATTAGCTCACCTCTGGATCCTTCACCATCATCATCATCATCATCATGACAATGATGATGCCTCAGGCAGAATAATGACAACACAACTGTGTGTCCTATTTATTTGTAAAGCAATTTGTAGCAGTGCCATGTGACACGCCGGGACACACGTGTGATGTGTGCATTTCAACTAAATGAGACCAGCCGGCACCTTCATTTCGGCTACAGCACTGTCATTTTGTGCACAAAATGATGGGCATATGATGCGAGTGAGCATCAATGCCGCCGCACTCGCCGCGTCTTCTCATTTAATGCAAGCATGCTGGAAATGTCGCTTCTTCAATTCATATGTCAACACGGTGACTGAGTTGTGCTTGTGTTTCATACAGAGGAGTATATTGAAAATATTACCAATAAAAAGTCATTAAAATAGCAAATATAATATACCGTTGCACAATATTGTCAAACAGTATTGAGCTTCCATCTGGAAGAAATAGAAGAAGTTGATGTTAGGGGAACAGATGCTGATGATCGTTTTTTTGTTGTTCTGTTGTGGG